>JASDQU010348552.1:0-11235 GCA_032191745.1 Picea mariana
TATGAGACAAATCTATTTATGTTTTTTGAAAAACATCAAATTGTAATTACAATCAATTATATTATTTACAATATTTTAAATTTGAATTCTATACTTTGAATTATGTACTTTCTGAATACAGTCCCAATGTGTGTCGTGTGCTCGATCATCATATGTGCATGCATACCTGGTTGAAATACTTCTTGTTGAAAATCTCTATTGACATTATCATCGTTTCTTTCTTCAATATTTGCATGTTCTCGTTTCTTTCTCCAATAAAGCTCTTTCCTTTGTTTTTTTTGGCGAGTATCATCTCAAGTGCGATCAAATTTTCTCTTGCGCAAACTTTTGTTTCCCATGACTTTTATAGTTATCTGTAAAAGATATGTTCAACAAAGAATTCACCTTGAAAAAATGCTCAACATTTATCTTTCAACATATAAATTGTTATTCCAATAAAAACTTGAACAAACATCAATTACCTTATTCAACAAAAACCAAAAAGATTATTCAAAACTTTGTTTAGGTGCTCTAGAAAACCATCATGTATTGATATCGATCCTCTGATTAAGCCTATGAAACAGAGGGAAAAGATAAAGAAAGAAAAGAATACAACTGCAACCAGTAATATAAATGCTTTGAAATCCCTATCCCCGAGCTCATATCTGTTTGTCCATTCGATGAATTGTGTTAAATGTATTTGGCCGAAAGCCTATTTATACAATTTGATGCGAAATGAAATGATACGTGTCTTTTCATTTTTTCCGACCGATAGAATTCGCTCAACAGGCTTTCGGCTGAAAGAATTTTTTTTCAGCCGGAAACCTTGGAAACCGTTCAGTTTTGACGGTTTCTGTTAGAATTTAGCCTTTCGACCGAAATAATATGTTTTCGGACGAAAGATTATTTCAGCTGAGAACATGAAATTCAGACTGAAAACAAAAACCAAATAATTGTCCCAAACTTACCTGAACTTCAGAGGTTGTGGACTCCTGCAAATACTAAGAATTTGGTTTCGAAAATGACACCAGCATTTCCAAAATTGAATCTACTTTCAATTCCTATATTTTGTTTTCATTTTCTTTATTTTTATCTAATTTTATTTAATTCTTTAAAAAAATCACTGCATAATATGGGTATATCTAGATTTTAGTTTTAGGTAAAAATTAAGATAGATACATGGTGTAGAAAAACATTTCATAATATGGGTATATTTAGATTTTAGTTTTAAGTAAAAATTAAGATAGATACATGGTGTAGAAAAACATGTGTTTAAAATCTGCAACGTTTTAACTTTAAAAAATTCTAGAGTAAAAATTAAGATAGATACATGGTGTAGAAAAACATGTGTTTAAAATCTACAACTTTTTCAGCTTGGTCAACTTCAAAAAATTCTAGAAACTATAATATTCATCCGTTAGATTCAAAATTATAGTCATAGTAAAATAGAGTCTCTGTAGATTGTTGCAGTATATTTAGTTTCTTAAAAACATAAGTTTAATAATAGATACATTGTTGTAGGAAAAAGTAACTCATTATCATTCATTTTATGTTTAAGGAACATACTATTAAACAATTGTCAAATTGACATATCAAATTGTGATAAAAAAAAATTAAAAAATAGTGATTAGAAAGCTAACAAAATTCTTCACAAGTTTTGTTTTTATTGTAAAGTGAAATTCTAAATAAAAAAAAAACTTTTGTATGATAGAAGTTGAAGAACTTGTGAAAATATAGTTTTTTTTCTCATAAAACAAGCAAAAGTGTAACCCATCTTCATGATTTCACCCGATAGAAATTGACTTTGTAAAATATAAAGATTGATTTTTTTAAATTTATAAAGATTAACTTAGTAAGAGCGTTAGAGATTGACTTTGTAAGATTACAAGAGTGTTAGAGATTGACTTTGTAAAATTTATAAAAAATGATTTTCTAAAATTTAGAAACCATCTTTATAAAGATTGACTCGATAAACTTGTTAGAAATTGAATTTGTAAGAGTGCTAGAGATTGACAAGTTGTAAAATATAAAGATTGAAATTGTAAAATTTATAAAAAATGATTTTGTAAGAGTGTTAATGATTGACTTTTTGACTTTGTAAAAGTATTAGAGATTGAGTTTGTAAAAGTTTGATTTTGCAAGTGTTAGAGATTCAATTTGTAAGAGTGTTAGAGATTCACTTTGTAAATTTAGAAAGAGTAAGAAGGTTAGAGATGGATTTTTAATCATGACTTTAACATATATAGATACCAAATAACCTTCAAAGTAAATCTTCTACAACTATTTGTTTTCTTGGACATTGTTATGTCTCTTTTTCCAATTCCAATATAAAATATTTATTTAACAACCACTACTGAATAAAAGATAAAACCAAAAGCCAAATAAAGACATCTTATACCTTCTTTACCAATGGGGTGCTTCCTTCTCAATTTTACTACTTTCATGTGTGAGTCAGGGACATCATGTGTGAGTCAGAGACACCACCACCATCACCTTCTCCTTTTGGCACTCTTTAATGATTGCAAACTTAAGTATAGAGAGGATGTAAACCGAATCCTCACTAGAGACAACACTTGGAGGTGGAGGAAGCAAAGCCACATTTTGTTTAATTGATTAATGAGAATTACAAAATATATATATGATGAAGAATCATTGGAAACTGTTGGAAATAAACTAATCATGGTAATTAATTTTCCATTATTCTAAGTCTCTTCTTTAATGGAGAAATGGATTGTCTACGATACAAATGCCTAACATAAATAACATGCCTGTTGGTCTAAGTCAATTTTATTTTGACCTTTCTTGTTGTCAGATAGTGATGGAGATGGAGTTTCTTCCTTAGCTTGATGCTCCAAATATGTTTCATCTTGACTTTGTTATGATTCAGTATCCTCTTGGCTTTGTTCTTCGTCATTTTGGAACTTGACCATTGTTCTTTTTCCTCAACACTTCTGCAGGTTCTTGGAAACATTTGTCTTTAATGTTTGCAAATTCTTCCAACTTCTCATAAGTGGGTTGCTTCCATTTCTGGATACAATCATCAATGTCTTGCTCAATGGACTGTTGCAATATCAATTCATAATAATACTTGATTTCTTCTGGGCTCAACACCATAAAAATTGACTCAATATTTTATTCATCAATATCTTCATTTTCTTCCATATTTTTTGCATAATCATTCACTATTGAAAATGAATTGTTGTCTCCTACACACTCAAAAACATTGTTACAATCATATGAGATACCAGCACACATTCAATGAGATACCAGCGCGCAGGGTTTGATGAGCCGTCGATCAGGTCGCAGCGTTCTGATCGTTGGTGGCCTCCCCACTCCTTCACGATCCGTTCAGAGATCTCACCAGATGAGGAGCAGGAGACAGATCGAGGGAAGCGCACAGCGACAACTTCATACACGCTCCATGTGGACTCTCTCTTCTCACACAGATCGATAGAGGGCCCAGTCATGCTTCACGCAGACTCTCTCTTCTCATACAGATCATGCTCTCGAAGCTCCAGCGAAGGATCCTCCTCAGCAGCGATCTCCCATCAGTAGCAGCGATCCGCTTCTCCTTCTCGGCGCACCAACAACTCTAATACCAACTTAAGAATAGAGAGGATGTAAACCGACTCCTTAAACCAGACAACACCTGGAGGTTGGGAAGAAAAGCTACGCTTTGTTCAATTTATTAATGAGAATTACAAAATATATATATGATGAAGAACAGTTGGAAACAGTTGGAATTAAACTAATCACCACAACTAGCAACTAAGTCTCCATTATTCTAAGTTGCAACTGGTGATGCAGTCTTGTCCTTCCAAGAAGGAATCCAACACAATATTCATGTATGCTGCCATGTGGGATATAGTCTACGTTCAGAGATTAAATGTCCCTTATGTTGATTTTGTTTTTTATATTTGGCAAGCATTACCAAAAAAACATTGGGGGATTTCAAAGTCAGCATCTAGAATCTGATGTCAATAATCAACAACCAACAATCCAGCGATGAGTAAAAAACATAGCCCATTCATTTCCCATATGGAATCGAACTAAAAACTGTAGAGCCCCGATCAATGCCATGATGATGATTTTCAAAAGAAAATTGTCTGCGCAATACACCGTAAATCTACAATGCAACTGCAGTCTCAAACTTCAAATCCTTTCCGAACGAATACCAAATTCCATGATTGCTATAGTACATGCAACACTAGTAGGAATTATTTCAAATTGTGTTCTCCTAAAACTCTGTAGTGTGCAACAGTTTTCCAGACAAAACTCTCTCATAATAACTCTGTTAAAGAATAAATCCTCCATGTCCATATAAGATTAAATGAAAAATTTGATGTATAAAAACCTTCAGACATTTGTCAATCTGATGGGATATTTCACGAGTGCACCATTCATACTAAGAACCCGCAACCTGATGGGATATTTCATGAGTGCACCATTCATACTAAGAACCCACATCTTATGTGCTAGTAATCGAAGAAACCATCAAAATCTGTATGCATTACCATGGTAAACATTCTCTTGCTTTAATGTTTGTTTAATGTTCCATGTATCCAAATAGATATTGATGTTGGAAACTGTGACAACGATTCATTCATGAATAGGATTTTAGATCCTATAATCTTGGGTTGGTTGTAACCAATACAATCAAGTTAGAATATGGATGATATTACATTTAATAATCAGTTTTTAACGTATATTGTTATAAATTGATATATGCTCGTAGAGGCTGTTGTGTGTTTGAGAGGAGTGAGAGCTTTCTATAATCTCCATTGGCTGAATAATAAGACAACCGATACCTATGTTTGGTGGACGTAGCCCAACTTTTGGGTGAACCACTTAAATTGTTGTGTTTCTTATCTGCATTCTTATTGATTGTCTTATATTAATTTATGTTTCCGCATTGGCAAATTAGAACAAGTGGTATCAGAGCAAATTAGAACAAGTGGTATCAGAGCGTGAGGAGGACGCAGGCAAAAAAAGGCCGCATGTTGAGGTTGTATGAATTCTCGGATATTTTTTCTGAGTCAAAGTGATGCTGGTTTAGCATAACTGGGAGTGTTGTTTTCATTTTCAGCATTGGGCTATACCTATGAAGGGAGCGTTGTTTTCGACACACTTATGATTGTTTAAATTTTGGTCCCGATCTCCCAAAAGGAAATACTCATCCCATCTCCAAAAGGAAAATTCACATTTTTTTTGCAAGAATTTAAAGGTATGGAGGCATTAAATTAAACAATACTTTGGAATTAAATATTGTGGAGCCATTAAAAAAGTGAATTTATTTTTTAAATATCTCAAAAGTGGATTCAAGTGGCTAGATAAATATATATATATATATATATATATATAATTTTTTAAGGTTCTTTTATAGAGTAAAAGGTGAATCTTTTAAAGAAGATGAGAGGTTAGTAAAAGTTTTTTATTTTCTTAAACCTTGTAAGGATTATTTCTCCACATACTTTATTGAAAGGGCCTTGGATATTACAAACAGTGGTGTATGTTTCCTCTAATGAAAAAGATGCAGAGTGCTAAATTGGAAATTGAAAAGTTTAATGCTAAGAACAATTTCGAGATCTAGAAGGTTAAGATGTACGATCTTCTCGTGTAACAAAGCGTGGTGAAGGCACTTTTGGGAAAAGCAAAGCAGCCCGCGTCCATAATAGACGAAGTCTAGGATGAGATGGATGCAAGAGCACTGAGTGCTATATGCCTGTGTTTGGCCGACGATGTACTGTTATACATTGTTACGGAGAAGACAGCAGTCGGTCTGTGGTCAAAGATGGAAAGCATGTACATGAAAAAATCATTGACAAACAGGATCTTCCTGAAAAGGCAATTATACAGTTTGCGCATGAAGGAAGGTACGAAAATAGTTGATCATCTGAATACTTTCAATACTCTTCTAGTCCAGTTGGATAGCATGGGAGTGAAATTTGAATCCGAAGATAAGGGAATTACATTATTGTGTTCTTTGCCCACGTCGTGGGATCATTTCGTTACTTCTATTAGTTTTAGTTCGACAGAAAATATTGAGTTTGATCATACTGTTGGAGATTTATTGTCTGAGGAAACAAGGAAGAAATCCAATCTAGAAACCTCTACACCTGAGGCATTGGTGATCAAAGGCAGACCGAAAAAAAGAGGACAGGGTCAGAGGGATTTCTCTCAGTCAAAGTCGAAGAGAAGAAAGAGCAAGCTCAAGTGTTGGTTTTGTGAAAAATATGGACACCTGAAGAAGGATTGTTGGAAGCGATAGCAAGCCTCCAAAGAAGACCCCAAAAAGGAGACGAAGGAAGCAAATGTAACTGAAACAGGTTCAGCAACAGGTTCAGGTATAGTTGATGAAGTTTTATCAATTAGTATTGGTTCACGTCATGATCAACAATGGCTATTAGATTCTGGTGCTTCAAACCACATGTGTCTTCATAGACACTGGTTTATTACTTACCAGTCTATAGATGATGGAGTAGTTTATATGGGTAATGATATTTCATCTAAAGTCGTGGGAATTGGTAGCATCTGAATTAAAATGTTTGATGGAACTGTTAAAATACTAACTGATGTAATACATGTACCTAATCTTAGAAAGAACCTAATATCTTTGGGAGTCTTAGACAGAGGAGGTTATAAGACTATTGTTCAAGGTGGAGTTATGAAGGTCTACAAAGGAATTCTACTAGTTATGAAAGCAAAGAACGTTGGTAACCTGTTTCTGTTACAAGGGAGGACTGAATCAGATCATGCAACAACGGTATCTGAGAATGACAGTGATTCTGTTCGACTGTGGCATCAACAGTTGGGTCATACGAGCGAACAAGGATTAAAGGTATTAACTGATCTCAAGTTACTTCCTAGCCCGAAGTCTTCAAAGTTAGATTTATGTAAACACTGTGTTTATGGAAAATAGAATAGGTAGAGATTTAAAACCGGAAGACACACCAGTGAAGGAATCCTAGACTACATCCATTCTGATGTTTGGGGACCATCCCCTACTATTTCATATGAAGGATCATCATATTTTGTAACTTTTATAGATGATTTCTCTAGGAAGGTGTGGATCTATATGTTAAAGAGTAAGGTTGATGTATTTACAATTTTCAAGTAGTTTAGAGCTTTAGTGGAAAAGAGCACTGGTAGATTCATTAAATGTTTAAGAATAGATAATGGTGGTGAATTTACGTCAATGGAGTTTGAGAATTATTGCAAGGAATTCGGGATCGATAGGCATAAAACCACTGCCTACACTCCTCAACGGAATGGAGTTGTTGAATGCATGAACATGACTCTTCTAGAGAGAGCGAGGAGTATTCTTAGTAACGCCAATTTGCAGCAGGAACTATGGGAAAAAGCAGTAACTACAACTTGTTATCTGGTGAATCGATCACCATCAACAACAATAGAATGCAAAATTCCTGAGGAGGTATGGACAGGTCACCCTTGTAATTATTCTAATCTTAAAGTTTTTGGTTCTGATGCCTATGCTCTAATTCAGAAACATCAGCGTTCTAAATTAGATCCAAAATCAAAAAGGCTTATCTTTGTTGGATATGGTGATGGTATTAAGGGGTACAAGTTGTGGGATCCTACTGCCCACAAGATCACCATTAACAGAGATGTAATATTTGATGAATCATCTCTCATCAAATCAAATGTAGATGTTCAAATGAAACAGCAAGAAGTACCTAAGTATCAACATATTCAGTTTGAAACCAGTTGAAATACATATGAAAGTGAACATGAACAAGTTTCTGAAGATGTTCATGAAGAAGTTCCTACATAAGAAAACGTGGATGATGATGACATTCAACAGATTGTGGATGAACCACAAACTTCCCTAAGGAGGTCTACACGGGTCAGAGTTTCTCCAAGAAGGTATGATGATTTGGTTTCATCAGTTTCTTTAAGTACTAATTGTTGCGCCTCTTTTTTCACCTAAATGAGCAAAACAATGGTGCTTACAAGCTTAGTTGGGTTAGCTAAGCAAAACATCAGTAAAGGAAATGGTTAGAAGAATAAACATAAAAGACTAAGCTAAGAAATAAACTAGGAAAGGGAAAAAAAAAATAATTAAACTATTGTGCACAAGGACATAAGAACAAGAAACAAACAAGACTCGTGTCACCAATGGAAAGGATTGTATTAGTGAAAAGAAAACACCAAAGAGAAAAGGGACTTTGGGTCCCTTCTTCCTCCAAGGGAGGGTTCTTGGACCCCCAAGATTGAGCTCTTCTTACAACTTGAAAACTTGAAAGAAATGGTGAAAGAATCCCAAGCTAACCCACTCAAAAGGTGATGTGGATTGCCCAAATGGAATGGTGCTAGTATGCTCTTGATGAGAAAAGAGGTTTCCCCAAAAGAATAGCAACAACATAACCTTGTAAATGAATTCCTTGAAAATGTAGTGCACCCATGGCCTTGTTTTATAGCACCCCTTTGAGGTATTTTGCAACCAGCTTTTAGTGTGAAAAGGGGTTGTTTAGGCCACCTTTAGGTCTTTGACCAGCCACCCAGCCGGATCCAGCCAAGATTTGGATGTCAAATCAACTTGGAAGATGAACCAAAAGTGGGTGGGAGGCCGACCAACATCATAAATGCGTCATTCTCAGGTGTGTGCAACTTTTAGCGTCCACAGTCGCGTATCGTGCACATGTGCGTTTTTCCTACGTTTCTTGATGGCACATGTGCGTGTGCACCTTGTATAGTCATAGCGCATCTTGATTTTATAACTGGTTGTATAGTTTTGGACCTTTTGGAAATGTTTTTTTGGTAATTTTGGTCCATGGTTGAACTCATAGTTGTTTTGAAGATGCTGGATTCCTGTAACCATTTGTGAATGAAATTTTAGTGATAACAGATGCCCCCTGATGGATGAGGTTAGGAGCATACGGATAACCGAAATTCATCAATGTTTCTTCTACTGAGAGTACCATTGTAAGAAAGAGCGATAGTGAGACTATCAAGAGTGACCCATTGGAGGGAGAAGGGAACCTGTAGGACCCAACCTTTCACAAGGTGTGGAAAATAAATTCTGTACAAATGAGACGGGCATGCCCCATGCTCGTGTCATGTAACTCACAAAAGGGTGTTGTATAGTAATTGAAACTGTGTGTTGATGTAGACAACTACAGTGCCCTCGGCGGCAGTTTTGATAAAGGAAGAGGACAATTATGATGAGGAACAATACTCTGAATAGTAGGCAATGACACATGTAAGAAGTATCATGGATTCTGTGGGCATTGATAGCCCAAAAAAGTTCATAGGTCTTCGAAAAATATAAAAAACAACTACAATAGTCGCAAAGTGAGACCCACCGTAACATGAGAAAGTGTTGAAATCGAATGCTATGGGGGTCAATGATAGCAGAGAGCAATGATGGTTCTCCCTGTGTCGTCTGAGACTCCTCATTGTAAAGGTAATGAGAGTCAAGATACTGTCTCCCTTCTGGAAACTGTGTTGATGTCGACAAAAAGGGAGACGCGACTCCAAGAAGAAAAGGGCTTCGTGAAATCCACTAGGTGAGGTCAGGAACTGAGGAGGTACATGGATGAAGTCAAGATGCGTGGAGACTCAAGATAACCCTTGGTTGGGAATATATGTGAAGTATAAGTGGCCGCAATCGTTCAACTAGGTCGAGTGGTAGGGGGACAATGAGACGTGGGATCAGTTGTGCCAAAGGCGGGACAAAGTGAACAAATTCAGAGAGCAGAGGTAGGTGGCATGTGGGATACTCGGAGTTTATGGACGATGTCAACAAGAGTAGGTGATAAGGGCGACATGGGTTGCATTTTCCCAAAAGGAAGAAGGTCGCCAAAGGTGACAACAAAAAGCTATGTAAGATGCTGGAAACAAAGGCTTAATTACAAAAAGAATTAAAAAATCAGTGGGGATAATAATGCAGATATAGAAATGGGTGCCCCAATGTAAGATGGCTTGGCTTGAGGACGGTGCAAGTTGGTTAAAAAACAAGTGGTGGGTTGGGGCCCCATAGGCGGGTTTCTGTAGTAGGGAAATGTATGGAGGGCAATCTGAAGATGGGAAAACTAGCGGTGGATGAAATGGATGGTAAATGATGCTGCAGGAGTGCAGTCAAAAATAAAACCATGAGGAAGTTCCCTGGGAGTCTGTTGGGTAGGCTAGAAAAATGAGGAGAAGGAGTATGTGGTTGATTTGCGACATGATGTAAGACTATCAGGACTCCCATCCCTAAAGGTTGAAACAACATGAGTGTCAAAGTGCCAAGGGGGGCTATGAATGGGACAACTCATGTGGGGGAGAGTGCTACCGGGTGATAGTACCCAAAATGCAGTGGAGGTGACAGTACTGCAGAGCCAGATATAGGGACCCTAAAGGCAAATTTTAGAGGGTGTGACTGGAGATACAATTGAGATTCAGAGGGAATGATTACATGCCAGTGTCGATTATATACCTGAAGGGGTAGCACTAGTGTGTGATGACCAAGTACCTACACACATGACAACCAAATACCCGATGTGAACAATATCTGAAGATAATCGAACATATAACCATTTATTTGATAACTTTGAACATGAGCATGCATACCTGAACGGGGTATGGAAAAATGGCTCCCTGGGGGCTAACGATGAAAAAATGGCCTGAGGATTGTCTTGATGTAGATGACGAGGTGTTGATCCCATGGATGAAGATGGATTGAAAAATGGACGCTCAGAGCTCCCAGAATTGAGTCTAGAAGTTTGGCAAAAAGGGCCTATATATAGCTGTGGGGCCCACATTGCCACCTCATTCGTACTTGCTGCTATAGTGGTTAGAGAGGAGATTGCAGAGCAAATTCAGAGATTCCAGGAGTGCGAGGAAGCTGATCCAGGAGGTGTGAGAGTTAGGTTAGTGGGCTCATCCTCCTGTATAGTATTTTGGTGTCAATTTTTGGGTAGGACCATACGGATGGTCGTACGGTGGATTTTTAAGTTGTGGCCCCCCAAGTGCGCGGGAAATAGATGGCGAACTGCGCATGAATGCGCGGTTTTAATGGGCACAACCGTGTAGGGGGGGTCGTCTATTTTGAAAAACAAGTGTGCATGGGGTGTGCGCCTGTCCGAAACACAGCCGTGCATATGTGCGCGGTTGTGTTGCTAACAGTTGCGCATGAGTGCGCATCTGTGCATTGAACAAGTGTGCACCGAATGCACGCCTATGGGCTTAACATGTGCGCTTGTGTGGTAAATAGGTGTGCATGGGTGCGCTCTTATGGGGAAAATAGTTGCGCCT
>JASDQU010348556.1:0-12298 GCA_032191745.1 Picea mariana
ATCATTGTTGGAGTTCATTGAGGCGCTCCAATTTCCCTTCCTATCTGTGGTTTGATTCCATGAAGGTCCATTTCATTTCGTAATGGTAAGAAAGGTGGAGTATGTAATAAGAAATGGTGTCATGTTCATTATTTGTGTTGGCGAAGGTAGTGGCAATGGAAAAGAGAGTTGTGTCGAGTGCAAGGCATCGAGATCTCACATTGACAGAGATGACATCCTCCCAGATTTGGCAACTGCTCGACATAAGAAAAAAACCATTCCTGAGATTGGGGTCAAGGCTCACTGATGCAATGGGATTTCCTATACACACAATTATGTCGATAAATAAAAAGGAAAATTTGAGGAATTAGTGGAAGATAAATCTGTTCAAGTGTTGATTGATCCTAAAGCACAGATCAACTATCCAAGGTGGTTCAATATCCAATGCAATTGAATTCTGAAGATGATCTCCAGGAGTCTGTAGTGAGATTGAGCTTGATCGTAAGGAATTTGTGTTGACACAAGACAGATGTTCTAGTAGGTTGTCATCCAAAATGATAGAGGAGGGATGGTGTTGGAAACATTATTAGTAGAAAGTTTTGATACTGAGATGGATGTCTATGGAAATGTGATGTGACCAAGGTTCAAATATCATTGCAAGACTATTGATGAAATGCTTGGACAACGGAAATAAAAAAAATCCCTCTAGCAATCCGCACAATAATGGTTATTTGGGAATGTTGATGACTACTAGAGGATACTCAGGACAATTTCTTCTGCAAATATCTTTGATTTGCAAAGAAGTGTTGCATATGAAGCTGGAAAACACATTGAGGCTGCAAAAACATTGGCTGATATCCAAAAGGAATGCATCTTTTTGTTGGAACATGGATTGAACACATAGAAGAACGGATCTGAGGCAGTCTTGGTGTCGAAAGACACCGTAGCACTGAAGCACGAGTCGCTCAAAGATAGTGAGATAATATCTCCTGATATGATCTGATAATATGAGATTATAATAGAATTATCACAAGGATCGTCTATAAATGGGTTTGGTCGTGGACTGAAACCAAAAAAACTCGGGTGAAGGTAGTTGCCCATATTCATAAAACATGGATCGGGGATCCTTAAGTGGACATGGTCAACCACTATTTTAGTCATTCGTTGACCCAAATACTTGGTCGACCCAATCAATCTGACAAGGTGAGGTTACAAATGAACCGCATGTTCCAACACCCCACCGTAAACTCATCTTGGAGAAAAACAAATTTACAATGGAATTGCATGTTCCAACACCACCTTGAATTCATTCTGACAACAAAAGGTGATCACAAGATGGTACACCAAAACTCATGAAGAAGTCTGATCACCATCAACGCAGATCAAGGCCAAATATTAGTCATCCAATACAAATTGGTTGTGAAATCTGATGTCTAAACATGGTCCTAGTCGGTCAGTCGACTAGACAACAAGACAACATCCACTAATCAATTAGTCGACTAGACAAGAAATGCACCAATAAAATCAGTCTCTGCCAAGATAGACAGTCTGTGTATCCAAACAGTCTCTGTATCAGGTACAACAAGAAGAAGTATAGCTGCCAACAACACATTCGAACATGGTTCGGTCGATCATAGCAAATCCAAGCACATCATGTGGGTTTGCACAACAGAAACGTCAATTACTCCCCCCCTTAAACACAACTTAGGGATCAAAGTAGCAGCAAAAAATATGTGTCGAAACATAAGTCGACAAATAATAGCAAGTCAAAGCTCAGTCAAAATAGATTAAGTTGAAAACATCCAGTTGACTGCCAAGTTAGATTGAATCTCGGGCAACCAATATCCCAGTCGAGCGTCAGTCAATTGTCAAGTCGGGTTGAGCCTCAGGTGACCAATATCCCAGTCAAGCACCAGTCGACTATGAAGTTGGGTCGAGCATGTGGTTAATCATTGCAAAGCAATCAGTAACAAGGAGGAGCATTGTACAACTATACAACCAATGAAACACAATGGTAAGAACTCCTCAAGCATCTAGTCAAATGTGCCCATGACCACTCATCAATCCAACCACAGTATATCCTGGTAGTTGGTATGAGTCCATGGTTCTGTCTTTCATGTCTCTTATGTAAAGACCTGAAAGGATGAGTTACATGTATGTGATGGAGAGGATGATGATAAGGAACATAGGGATATGTTGGTTGATCAATAGATATAGGCTCAAGGTCTAGTGTACTCTCAGGAGTAGAACAACTCGTTTTATATGCAACATCAACAACAATATTCTTAGAATCTGTCATGTTAGGAACATCCACTTCATCAATTAGTTCAGGAGATTTCTCAAGAGTCTGAAATCCACCTGCAACGAAAAAAACTTCCTTGTTTGCAACAAGGGAAGGTATAGGCAAGGAGGAAACAACACCATCACATCCAAGACCTATTATTGGTTGCAACATCTCAAACATAATAGGAGAAAAAATACCCTATACATTCTTCCTAATTCCTCCTTCGGTATATCCCATCTCACTGAGAAGTCTGGATCCTATACCTGTAGAGTGTTTTTCAAAGATGGGAGAAACAACATGGTTATCAGTTTCAAAACATAAATTGACAACATATTTATTACAAACATAAGAAGGGGGTGGAGAAGAAATGGGTGAGCTTGGTAGCTCAACAACATTCACAATCTTCTCACAAATAGTTGGACTAGGATCAATAGTGGAAGAAGAAACATGTGAGTCTGGAAACTCAACAACATCAACCTTCTTCTCAGCAATTGTCTCATTCTTTTCAGCAATCTGCAAGCTCTAAAGAGTCTCATCCTTCTCCGTCAACTGCAACAATATGGTATCATAATATTCCTTAAATGCATGATATTCGTCAAACAATCGATTGTTATCTTCTTGAAGAGGAGCAACTTCTTCACGAAGCTCATCAATGGAGGCCTTCAAGTGGGAAACCTAATGATTCAACTGGGTATTTCTTTCCATCAACTAGATGACATATGTGCTCATTGTTGTATGAGGAAGGACTTTCACTTCTTTTTCCAAGTCTTTAAGAAGGTCATACTTCTCATTATTGAAATTTTGGTATGCTCATTTAACCATAGACAATGTCACATCATTGTCACTCAACCATAGACATTCACATATGCCACCCCCAAGAACACTAACCTTTACTTAGAATAATTATGGCAAGCCTACTCTAGAACCAACAGATAAACCCTAGCTACTAACTATAGAAAAAACTCAAGACAAGTAGAGCACTCCTTCTCCAAGGGTGTCACAAAAGAGAGAGAGTCTCCATATTCATAGAACAAGTACCATACACAACTGCAACTGTTGCAGTTGCACTACTCTCTCTCTCAAACTTTCGCCATACTTAGCAATAATATCACCAAGAAAATCACCAAGAGAGAGACCAAGACCAAGAGATGACCATGTGCCCTTATTCCTCCTTGTAGATTCAACTGCATCTCTCCACAAGACTTGCGCACTAACTAGGTGTACAAATGAGCTAAAACATCCTCTATTTATATTAATTTGTCTAGTGACTTTTCTGGCTGGGCCAACCTGACTTTTTGTTAATTATATTTTTTGTTTATCTTTTTCATGTGGGGTCGACTTGTATTTATGGAATAAAATATTCTAATATTATTTATCATGCTAGGTCGACTTGTCTTCTAGGGTTTCCACACATCTTCTTAATGGTTCACTTGCATCAAGAATATTCTATTCTAAGTCATAGGTTACATGTGGAGGTTAATACCTCCCACAACTTCCAAAACATCAACACTCCCTCTTAGCTAGGGAGGTATTAACTAAGATTTTCTTCATGTAGTGGTCACAAACACATCCATCCATCTCACATGGCATGGGAAAGACTCACATGGTCTTGCATACCAGTCTACAGGTAGCATCACCATAGCCACACATGCTATCATATGATCAAACTGATCATGTAACAAGTATCACCATCATAGCCTCACATTATCCATCTAGCTGAAAAACACCTCCAACACTATTGGTTGGCCCTCCATCTAGTAACCTCTGATGCTACTGATCGACATTCTAACTAAAAATCATTTCTGACACTACGGTTCGGCATCTAGTTCATGCAAAACTATGAACTTGTCATCTCACACATGATCTGACTCAAAAATTTAACAATCCCTCTTAACGAGGAAGGTATTCCTCTTGGCAAGACCATCATCACTGCTTATGTGCTTCTGCACACCTTGGTCATTATCTTGTTTTCAAACATGGATCTATATGTCATAGGAAGTTATGCACTTTCATTGGAGTAGTGTACCAGCCTTCATTGGAGTAGCATACCAACCTACGCTAGGGTAATATACTAGCCTGCATTTGAGTAGCATACCAACCTGCATCGGGGTAGCATACTAGCCTGCATTGGAATACCAACATGCGTTGGGGTAGCATACCAGCCTGCGTTGGAGTACAAACTTGCAATGAGGTAGCATACCAGCCTGCATTAGAGTAACTCCCACTACTGGGGATCTCATCACTTCCCTCTACTATGGATTACATCACTTCCCGCTACTAGAGAAATAAATATTTGGACCACTCCAAGCTTGTCCCTGATAGAGACTTGGTCAACATATCTACTACATGTTCATCGATAGCAATATACTAGACCAAGTGTCTCGTCATAGTCTTCTCCCTCTTGCTAGGAGAATCCTTTGGACACAAATTAGGCTTTGTACATCTCTAGGACATTTATCTGCAACATGCTTGATCTTGTAGATCAACTTGGAACTCACCACTTACTTCCCTTTTGGTCTCAGAACCAATGAAAAGATATGTATCCCATTACTTATGATTGGATTCTTCCTCGGTCACTGTAAAAAAGCCTACTGAAATAAGGGAATATTCCCATAAGATCTCATATCTCCTCAAAGTCTTTGAAGCTTCAATCTAGCCTTCTCAACCCATTCCATCTGTTTGTCAGTACTGGAAGACATCTCTCTCTTCCATCTATATCTGAAAGTCTATGAGTCTCCATTCTCCCTCTGAATCTTGAATCCCTCTGAGTCTATATGATATTCAAAGCCATCTTCTCCTCATGATATGGCTCATCAATGTTGCATCCTTCAAGGTTTCATGGGATCACGCTGGTCTCTTCTTGGTTACTACAACGATTCTAGGTAGGCCCTTTTGTCTCTACTAACTCTTCGTGATGATCTGAAGATTGATCAATTCCACTAGATGGATTTGTTCGGTCATCTTTGGAGCTCTCCATATGAGATATTATGTATCTTGCAAAAGTACCCTTCTTCATCTTCTTCTTCTTTGGTACATGAATGTATACAGTCGTGTATACAACTTCTTATCTGGATAGCCTGCTCCATGTCTCAAACTAGATACCATCTAATATGGTGTCTCCTGCAACCGTCACTATAGCTTCCCTTAGATTTATCACCTATGACCTTCCCAGAATAAGGAAAACAAATGAAAAAAGAGTAGACAAGAATAATACTCTTATAATAATAAAAACAAGAATGAGAACAATAATCACAGTAGCTCCTTCTTAGAGTTATTGCTTTTGACCTTCCTGAAACAATAACCAAAATAAAAATACAATAATAAGAAATATATCCTAGAGGATATGTTAGTTCATCTTGCAAGCATTTATATCAATAGTACTCATACATTTCCAGGTATTCATTGTATTTAGAAGTAATAGAACCTTTCAAGGATTGTTGTCACAACTAGTAATGTAGCAATTATCAAACTTGATATGTGCAAATTGGAAACTTATTAATTTAATCAAACCTGGACCCTGGAGTCTTATCTTCAAGAACGAATGTTGTTGAATTCCTTTTGAGTCTCCTTCACTCAAGATGACAAGTATTCTCTTCAACCTATCCCATGTATTTAAGACAATATGTTTTCTAGACAGTAATCTGAGTTAGAGAATATAGTGCAAATAAAGTCTAAAGTCTCAACCTTAATCAATCTAATACTTTGACTAAAGTTAGTTTCTAACTTTAACTTTGAACAGAGGTTAGTATGATAATCATAACTTCAATAGATCAAAATACAACTAGATGTTCATAAGGTCCCAATAATTCCATAACAACTAGAGGCATATGAAAACAATCAAACCTGGAGTGCATTGTTCCTCTGAATGTGTTGGATCTAAGATTCCTCTAATTCTACGATTTTTTCTTGGACTAAAGATCCATTCTCCTGCAATCACACTCAAAATACTGATACAATTTAAACATATATAATTACATACCTCCAGCAGTAGCGACATGCAATGGCAGACAGTGGCACCATCTGGCAGCAACGACAAGCAATGACGAACCCTAAAAATTCAAAGTGATCCAACTTGCAATCTAAAGGTAACTGGAGATGCTCTAGGGTAAGGCACACTAGAACAACCAAATATTTGTTGTAGGTGAATTCCCCTGTGGACAAGTGGATTCCCTCTTGGTCGCTAAACTCCTAAGGCCAAGACAGAAGGTGCTTAACATGGACACTGACTTCCTTTTAGATCTAATCAAGCTAATGAAAGAAATACAAGGAGAAAGATATGTACCTTATGAACGACGTTTTTCCTTGCAAATTCTAGGCTGAGCTTCGATCTTGAGCTCTTTGATAGGTCCTACAAAAAAACCAAAGATACAATGGACTTCCTACTCTACTGAAATTAGCTCAATCATAGATCCATCTACTGCAGACAAACTTATATGGAACAAGTACAAGTTTGAAAGAAATAGGCCAAGAATTGATTGTATTAATGAGAACAAGTAAAAGTACTTACAGTCCTTTGAATGAAGGTGCAATAGCCTTTTCCAATTCTCCTTGTCCAAGCCCTTTTCTCAATCAATCTCCATTGATTTCTTTGATGGCATCTCACTCATGAGATCATAAGTTTGATGTAATTCTCCAACTTCATTCTCCTCAATACCACTTATAGGATCATAAGTTTGGTATCAATCTCAATTCTCCATTCTCTGTCAATACCACTTATAGGATCATAAGTTTGGTATCAAACTCTAGTCTTTATTCTGCCTTTCACCATGAGAAGGCCTCCTTATATAAACTTGGAGGAGTCCAACCACTTGAGAGATCTTTGGGATGGGTTGAGGATTCATATCCTTCAATTGAGGATCTCCCGTAAGATTATGCCTTAACCATCTATTTGAATCCAACTACCTTCAGGATTTGAGGGATTCTTCCCTAATTTGCCTCAACAAACCCAAAATTTTCTCAAAATAGGGTAGCGCTCCCCTAAAGGGTTGCACAGGGCGCTCAAACACTCCCTAAAGAGGCTCAAGGTGCGCCAACGCTCCCTAACAATGGGTAGGGGAGCGCTCCTCTCCAAAAATCATTTTTTAAGTGATTTTTCCAATGACAAAGGGCTTGTACTTCTTTCCAAGTGATTTTTATTCTTCCAAACTATCCTTTGAGGTGTCTTAAGTGTCTTCATGATGTCGTTATGGGCACGACATAAGCAATATGAAAGCATATTGGTTTTGACACTTGCAACACTTATAGTCAAGATGCGACACTTGCGGACAAGATGCGACACTTACAACACTCGTAATGATGACACTTGCAACACTATCGAGGTGAGTAATTTTGAGGTGTAACAATATCATTCCCAACGTTTCACCGAAACGTTACTGCAACTAGTACTTCAAGTGGTGCTGCAACTAGCACTGCAAGTGGTGTTGCAACTGGCACGAAGGAACTGGCATGAAGGAACTGGCACCGCAAACCTATGGTTTTTATGAGGAAACCCTAATATCTCAACGTTAGAAATTTACAGATCCGAGGAAGAGATGAACCCTACTTAGGTGACCTTCTTAGTGATTTCAGTAAGTGCTTAATGAGCTTGGCAATGGGAGAAATTGGGGATCTTCCTTCCATCAGTTAGACTTTTATGGAGGAAACAAACTCCGATACCATGTTGAAATTTTGGTATGCTCATTTAACCATAGACAATGTCACATCATTGTCACCCAACCATAGGCATTCACATATGCCACCCTTGAGAACACTAACCTTTACTTAGAATAATTCCAAAAAGCCTACTCTAGAACCAACAGATAAACCCTAACTACTAACTGCAGCAACAACTCAAGACAAGTAGAGTGATCCTTCTCCAAGTGTAGCGCACAAGAGAGAGAGTCTCAATATTCATAGAACAAGTACCATACACAATTGCAGCAGTTGCAGCTGCACTACTCTCTCTCTCAAAATTACGCCATACTTAGCAAGAATATCACCAAGAATATCACCAAGAGAGAGACCAAGACCAAGACATGACCATGCTCCCTTATTCCTCCTTGCAGTTGCAACTGTATCTCTCCACAAGACTTGTGCACTAACTAGCTGTACAAATGAGTTAGAACGTCCTCTATTTATATTAATATGTCCCGTGACTTTTCTGGATGGGTCGACCTGCCTTTATGGTAATTATATTTTATGTTTATCTTTTTCCTTTGGAGCCAACTTGTATTTCTGGAATATAATATTGTGATATTATTTATTCAACTAGGCCAACTTGTCTTTTAGGGTTTCTACACATCTGTTTAATGGTTCACTTGCTTCTGGAATATTCTATTCTAAGTCATAGGTTACATGTGGAGGTTAATACCTCCCATACCTACCAAACATCAACATTCATCAAATCCATCTACAAGATTCTAAAAAAAGACAGCGACAATGTTACCCATGGAAATAATCTTCTGGAGTGCTCAGTCACAGTGGTCTGGAACACATCTTCTGCATATTTCAACTTATTTTTCAGTCCCACATTCTCTATCTTCAAGGCAACATTTTCAAGAGAAAGGGTTTTCACCTCTTTCATGAGGTTATCAACAAGATCAGTTTTATCACCAAATTCATCCACTAGATATTGGAAAACGGTTTCCATGGTTTGTTCTAGGTCAACAAACTTCCTAGACTTTTCATCAAACCATTGCAGAAGGATGGTTTGAAAGAGGGTAGCCTCATCTTGCAGTTGGGTGTGGGATGTCTCCAGGTCATTTTGCAGTCATTGGTTCTTATTCTGCAATGACATTTTGCAAGGCAGTGACTTCTGCATGAAGTTGGTTGTGAGATTCTTCCAAGGAGATATCCTTCTTCTCACAAATCTCTTGCAATTTTTGAAGCATTAGCCCTTCATCTTCATCTAGTATGCCCATGCCAATGGAGGGAAGGATCCAAGACACAAAATCTACAAAAAATGAGGTAGACTAGAAATCGACCACAATAGAAAATTGATCCATGCATCAGCAATGATATCAATCGACGCCCCTTCTTCAGTTCTCTGAAGGAAATATGTCTAGTTGAGCCGATGAAATGCGATGAGAGGACGAGTAGTCGACACAAAGGCAAGAGCATCCATGGGTCCAAGATCTAGTCGAGCAATCGACCTAATTCATGCAGGATCTAAGACACCCATGACCTTTTAACAAAACAAAGATACACAAATAGATTGTACCACAAGCATGCCTCTGATTAGCACCCAATATAGCCACGCATTTGAGTCAAAGAAGGTCAAGCAGACTTCAGTACACAATCCACCATAGCACAAAAGGAATTGGATATGCAAACATGAGTTTCGTGTGTTGGAAGCTAGGTCGAGTCAAAATGGTTAATACGCGCACTTGTTCATTAAACCCAATTTGTTTGAATCCCTTCACGGTCGAGGAGAGAGTGATTCGAGCCCTCCAATGCATATGCAAGTTGCTGACTCGGTACGTAGAGTCTAGCGCAACAAGAATTCCTCACCATACGAGGGTTTCGACTATGCAAATTATCAAGTCTAGTCAGACCCTAGTTCAATCGATGAGAGTTGGAGTCGGCAATTCCATAAGTTGAAATTTTTTAGTCAAGGGTCCAATGCCAAGTCGACAGGCCACCTTCATCAATCTCATGACTCCTTGGTCGAGGGTTTCACCATGCCAATATTCGTCAAGTGAAATCCCATTCATGTCCAAATAAACAAACCATAGTTGAGAAAAGACGACAATGATATCAGCCACCAAGCGATGGAACTCAAGAAACCCCAGCCATCTCCAATTACAAAAAGAATTGTGGGCAGAACCCCATCGATGTTAATCTCAATTAATCCATATGGGAATATGTTCAAATGCTCGATAACCCATATCAATCTATGGACAGTTCTTTACTAAAAGAACAAATTCATAGAACAACTTCAAAATCATCTCATTTGAATCTGAGTCTTCTTCTGTGATCCTGAGATCAAGAAACCAACAAATCTAATGCCATGTTGGAACAAGGAATGAACGTAGGGAATAATGGATCTGAGGTAGCGGTGGTGTCAAAAGACATAGCAACACTAAAGCATGAGTCGCTTAATGAGAGCAAGAGAATATCTCCTAAGATGATCTGATAATCTGAGATGATAATAGACCGATCACAAGGATCATTTATAAATTCGTTTGGTCATGGACAAACTCGGGTGAAGGCAGTTGCACCTACCCATAAAATGTGGATCGTGGATCCTTAACTAGACATGGTCAACCACTATTTTAGTTGGTCACCGACCCAAAGACTTGGTTGACCCAATCAATCCGACAAGGTGAGGTTACAAAGGATGTGAGGTTACCAAGTTCTGTTTGGAAATATTTTGTGATGTACAATCATTACTTAGTCTGTGTGGTAAAGGGTGTGGTAGTTGGAAAGGAAAGTTTAACTACATGTTACCCCTAATTGTGTAGTGATGGTCAATTATTTGATGAATTGATGTAAGATTTACTTGGATGGTCAGTTGCTCAATCCTTATAGTCAAGGTACTAGTGTTTGGTCCAAAGGTGCAGTTGGTTCCCAACTTATATGAGATCACAATTATACAGGTGAATGGAGGAGCATGAGCATTTTTTGGTTCTGCGATGGAAGTGAGATGCATTGTTATCGCTGGAGAAACCATGATTTGATGGAAGACATTAGTTTGAGTTGGAATGGTAAGCAGGAAGAACATATATGTTGTTTTGGATACAAAAAAGAGTTTATTCAAAGGGAAGTTGGTGACAGTGGAAGTCGTGTGGAAGTAGCAGTCGTGTGGAAGTAGTAGAAGTAAAGTGATTGCAGACAAACAAGGTAAATTGTGAGAATTTTTTTGAATAAAAAAGACTCGAGACCATATATTAATGTGATACAAACATTGTTTTGTAGCAAGTCTATGATGTAATGTTTATTGATTCGATGTATTGGTCCTTGAAATATTTAGGCTTGTACCCGATATCTCCATGGGATGGAGTATGGAATGTATGTACCTATATCTACATAACATGTAAAGGGCATATTGTTGTAAGACCTGATTAGGCATGCATACCCCTTTGTCATGTATCCCTATTGATTTGTAGTGCAAAAAACTCTATTATAGAGTTCGTTAACACTTGTAAGTGTGAGCCATGTCATGGGTCGACTGAATTCTCTATGAGTGAACTCTGGGAGGTGCCTAGAAACCATGAGTTTTACATTTAGGGGGAGTTCGTCCAGAGGTTGAATGAACCATGTACTTGAAGGAGATCCTACTATACCGACGATTGCAGAGGTTGGGTACCATGCATTCTGGTAGATGGTTGTTTCTTTATATGGACTTTGGAATTATGTTGTTGCATGATTGAGGTACAATGAGAAAGTACTAGGTTGGACTAGACATAAACTTTGTTGATTAGGAGGTGCTTTGATTCAGTGGACTATGATGAAGACTTGACCCGATAATGGTAAAGACAAGTAGTCGTTTAGGGGGAGTGTTGGAATATGTAACTCCATCTTGTCTTAAGTGTGATTGTATATGTGATTATAATGATTACTGGTCATGATTAGGTAGAGTGCATCTCTATGTAGAGTATGTTTCCTAGTCTTTAGGAAGTGGTTGGAACTAGTTGGATTTGAGAGATTCTCTCCAATTAGATGCTTCCTAGATTGGTGTGAGGTTGAGATATTTGTTGAACCAAGTAGATTGTGAGATGAAGGTAATTTGTCTATCGAAACAAAGCTTGTGTATTTATATGTACTCTATGTCATAGTTTAATAGAGTGCTCACGCATAATTTTGGTTTTGTGTAATAATGTGTACTCTCACTAGCCCATTTCCCAATATTATTGTCAATATTGAGCTATTTCCAATATTAATGGATGTTTGGTTAGTTTCATGTTAACAAATGTCCAGTTCAAATCCCCAAATAAAATATAATAAAGATACCATAAAAAATATGAAAAAAATTCTTTAAGTTTCCTATGATATTTTTTAAAATTAAAAAAAATACAATAACACAAATCAAAATGACCAATATATATATCAAAAATG
>JASDQU010348557.1:0-10335 GCA_032191745.1 Picea mariana
TTATGACCTGTCGAAATAATAATAGCTCGCTCCTCCTAGATCTGGGATCAAATCATCAAAAGGAAGACAACCCACTTGAGCAAATGGAACAACTGGACCTATAGATGAATTTCCCTGATTGTAAGTGCAAGATCTAACCCCAAAACACCAGATCTCTAACTCAAAGTGTTCTCTCCTTCAATGATTCTCCCAGCTCTGATAATAAATAAATATGAGGGAGAAAAACCACCAAAATTTCCAAGAAAGGTTGCTCTGGATGTAGCAGAGGTGCCTAAGAGATGTTCTTCCCAAACCCCCACTAGTAGAAGGAGAATTGAACTCATCAAGTTTGTATAGTGCACCCCTCCTACAAAAATCCTCCAACGGTGCACCCCTCTTTAATAATGATAGTTGAAAGTGATCTGATCTGAATAGAACCTGGAAAATTATTTGCTAAAGTGAGATCTCCCCATTGAAACCAATCCCTCTAGCTAGAGTGGATCTTTCAACACTGAAACTAGATCTAGGGTTTTACTCCAAACCCTAAGCCTCCAAGAAACTTATTGAGATTTTCCTTGATCTCAACTCAAAAACATAATATGCATAATGAGAGAGAGAGAGGCCCCCTTATTTCCTTTTATACACCTATCATGAGAGTCACTTAAATTATTAAAGTGAATCTAAGGTTATTTTCTCAATTAATTGAAAAGTCATTTATAAGCTTTTTATTTTAATTAACTAATGTCACCTTTATAATTTGGATTTAATATGCTAGTGACATCAATTAATCTCCATAGTCTCCCTTTTCCCACTGATTATAGCCTATGGGGAGAGTGTATAGGCTAATACGTCATCCACCGTGTAGTCATTTGGAAAGGGACATTACACATACACATCAAGAATCGATCCCACCTAAGAATATTTGGGACAAAATATTGTTTTACTTTTGGATTCTTTATTTCTTTCTTGCAAAGAAAATAATCGATTTATACAATTAGTCATGCTCCAAAAATTTTGTGAATATATAGCTAACCATCTATTAAGAATAATTTGGCATGTATGTATTTGAATCCCATACATCACATAGCACATTCACTACTAATTGGGGAACATGCATCTCAATCCAAAGCAATTAAACACATTTAAATGAAATATTGATACTTCATTTATGAATCAAATGTAAGTCGCACATTCCCAACTACCATGTCGGTGCCAAAAAATGATATATTTTGCGTAGTCTAAACATTCTACGTTTTGGCCCTTTTCCAGGCATATTTTCAGGTCAATTTTGTCTGAAATCCGACTAGAAATTGTTAGATTTGTAGATTTTAGTTGTTGAATCTATATATTCCAAGTGCCCCAAGGGATTTCAAGGATGTTGAATGCATTTAAGCATTCAAAAATGCAATTTAGACAACAGAAATGGGTTATTTCACCTAGATTTGTATTGTTGAATTTCAGTGAAAATGCCAAAACATAGAAAGTTTAGACAACATCAATATATTTTGCTAGAGAAATTTAGAAACATGAAATAATTATTTTAAAGGGCATTAAATTGTCAACCTATTTAGAAACATGAAATAATATTTTTTAAGGACATTAATTTGTCAACCTTGTTGCAATTGAGAGATAGAAATACTATGTACATTTGCATACATTTGAAATTCAAGAACAACAAGAATAACAAAAGATGTATGTTGGAGTACACTTTAATAGGTGAAACAATGCATTACCATGATAATGTCTTTAGTTCAAATTTGGGTAGGTATAGAATTTTGAGCATGAGTGTAAAGTGTAGGTTTTAAACCTTTTAGAGTAATGCGATGCACACATAGATTCTTAATAAACAAAAAAGAACACAATTGCAATCACACATATACCTAGATATTTTACAATGGAAACCCAAACCGAGAAAACTAGAAACCTATTTAGAGTCGCACCTCTGATTTTTATTCATCAATCAACTTCATTGTTTACAATACAATATATAGGATCCCATGGCATCCAAAACCCCTAATCCATTGACCCAGATTAGATTACAACCTTAATTCCTTAACTGGAATTAGAAAACCATGGGTTGAAACACCATGTGCCACAAAACGGCCAAAGGCGAAAAATCGTGTGTTGAAAACCGCTAAAAATAGACGCAAAAATTGTCCAATTTGTTTCTAAGGGCTCTTCCCCCTGTGACCCCCCTGTGCACCTGGCGCAACGCAACACATGGGGTTGGTTGTGCAAAGAATATAACACACCCAACATTCTCCCACTTGTTTTTTTCTTTGCATACATGGGGTTATAGGATTACACAATCAACTATCTAGGGCAACAATGCCCAATGTTTCTCTACACCAGGAGAACTTCTTTTTTCTCATAGATTGTGTCAATGATCTACAACATTATAACCTTTTAGAACATCTTATAACCAGGAGAACTTCTTTGTGCTCACTTTTAAGCCTTTTTGTCCAGCCTACTCTTGTTTTCCTTTGGAACATGTACATAAGAATCACATCCAAATACCTTTATATGTGTAAGAGAGGGTTTCTTATCATTCCATACCTCATGTGGAGTCTTTTCATCCAATATTGATGAGGGTGATTGATTGACCAAGTAACATGTAGTACTTGTTGCCTCTGCCCATAATTCTTGTACTAACCTGGCACCACTGAGCATGCTCCTTGTTTTTCCCATCAACATCTTGTTCATCCTTTCTGCAACTCCATACTGATGAGATGTGTATGGAGTAGTCTTTTGCCTTTCTATACCACACTTCTTACAGAATTTTTTGAATTCATTTCCACAAAATTCTCCACGATTATTTGTCCTCAACACCTTAATTCTCTTCTCTATCAGATTCTCCATAAGAGCCTTAAACTCTTTAAGGTTGTCAAGGACTTTATATTTCTTCCTGAGGAAATAAATCCATATTCCTTGAGAAGTCATCTATAAATGAGACATAGTACACAAATTTACCTAGTGATGGAATCGACGCAGGTCCAAACACATCATTGTGCACCAACTGTAAAATTCCCTCTGCCCTCATAGCACCAGAGGAGAATCTTACATGATTTTGCTTCCCATATAAGCAATGTTCATAGAAATCAGAATCCAGAGACCAATTGGACATACCTTCAACCATAGATTTATTGTGTAATACTCGAAGGCCCTTCTCTCTGATATGCCCCAGTATTTGATGCGACAACATAGTTTTTTTCTCTAGAAATTGTAGGATTTTTTTCTTCTTCAGCTCCAATCTCAAGAACAAGGAAATTGTTTCACCCATCACTAATAGTACTTACCAATAGCTTGTACAAAGTTCCAATCCGAACTCCCTTCAACAACACCACTGTCCCTCAAACCATCCTACATGTTTCTTTCTTAAACACTGTTTTTACCCCTGCATCGTCCAATTTTCTTACATAAATCAAATTTATGGCCAATCTAGGGATGTGCAGAACATTAGGGAGTGTTTTATTCCTTCCATCCATGAGATTCAACTTGAATTTTCCTTGTCCTATGATTTTAGTTTTCGATTCATCACCTAGGAAAACATCACCTCCATCATAACTTTCATACTCACAAAACCATTCCATGTGAGAAGTCATATGAAAGGATGCACTTGAGTCGACCAACCATACCTCATGATTTGCATGTGTTCTTGAAGAAGCCAAGTACACATCTCCTCCTTCATTTGTAGAGGTTTTTTATTCTGTAGAAGGGGATTTATCAAATCCCTTCCCTTTCTCAACACTTTTAGATTTACATCATTTCTTGTAATGCCCTTATTTTCCACATCTCCAACATACCTTTACAAATTTTCAGGGAGATTTAGATCTTCCCTTGGATTTATATCTGCCACTTGAGGACTCATTTCTATTTCTTTTCTTGGTGCATCCTCTTGTAAATAAGGCATCTGTGCTCCGAATTTCCATGTTTTTCAAACTCGTCTCCTCCAACAACAAGGATGACACTACATCATCGAAACTTAAAGTATTTTCATTACTACCTTTGACCACAACTATACTATCCCATGAGTTTGGTAAAGAGAGCAATAGACTGATACACTTATCTTCAACATAAATATTAATATCAACGGATAATATCTTACTTACCACAATATTGAAGGCATTCAGGTACTCTATTACCAAGTCTCCATCTTTCATCATCAGGTTGTATGGATTCTTCTGTAGGAACAATTTGTTTACCAGGGACTTAGACTAATACAACACCCATAACTGATTATGTAATGCCTTGGTTGTAGCTTCCCCTGAAACATTCAATAATATTGAATCTGTTAGCACATAATCTTGTCAAAGCCTTAGGGGATTGTGATTTCTACCTTGGTCTCTGTTTTTATTTGTTTGTCCTCCTTTTGCAGACCCGGTCATAAGTTTTCCTCTCGTCTTGTAGTTTTCTGTTGTTTTTCCTCATTTGCTTGATAGACATGTTTTTCCTTAGTAGCTTGCCTAACAAATACTAGCCCTAAGCCTTTTTGTTTTCCCCTAAAGTCGAGCACTTCTCTCTTTACCTTTGTCATTGATCCTTTTGCTTTCCTGAGCCTTTAGCCAGTCATCTATATAGTTATTCGTAGGTCGTAGTCGTAAAAACCAAACGCCACACCAAGAGCGATCAAATATGGATTCAAATCAAGTGAGCAAGCAAGGTCAGTCTTCAACGGTGGAGATCCACCAGGTGGAGCAGGTCCACGGTCATCGGGGGATCATAATCATGTAGTTGCACCAGGTTTAGCGTCAAACAGAGGTCCGAAATCGCGAGGCTGGTCTTAGGCTGACTCGCAAGATGGAGCAGTCAAAGCACCGAGTTGTGAAAACTCGCGAAACGCGAAGTCACAAAAAAATCGAGGCTGTTAATTCTAGAGGGGCATGTGGCGCGAGATTTGAACCGCGGAGAAAGGATTTTGGGAAAATTGGGGTGAGAATTGTCGATGGCCTGAAGTCCTGAAACGTTGATACAATCTGGGTCATCCGATGTAAAGAGACACGTGTCGCCTAATCCGAGCAATCATGATTTCACATATCAGAGGTTTGAGCATAGAGCGCAACATGAGTTTGTGAAACGCAAAACCGCGACACACTCGGGAATCAGGCTCACGGTCACTGTCCAAGGTCATATGGAGGCAAGGCTAAATAAAGGATAGGATCCTGATCGAGCGATGGGTGGCTGAGGTTGTTCGAGGAGATGACCATGGCCGTTAGATTCAAGGATAATCCGACCATTGATCCAAATGGGTTGTTTCGCTGGAGAAAGTATCGGGATATTTGAAATCAAGAGGAGTGAAAACTCCCGAAATGCGAAATCCCAAGTTTTCAGAGGGATAAGAATGAGGTCAAGGTTTGCGTTGGCGTGTGACAAAGGAATTGTGAGATCACCTATAATATTCATGGTTGTCTTGATCCCAATGAATGTAGTTAATGAAAATGGGTAGGGTAGTTGAAACCTCGTCTCATCACCTAAATGGAAAGTATGGAAAATCTGGTCGTGGAGGGCAGACTGTCAGCCGAAAGTTCCCTTGTCATGAATTTTCCTGAGAATCCCATACCGATCTGATCTTGCGTCTGATAGAAGAGTGCAAGTGCAGACTGACAGAAGAAGATGAAGACGCCAAGCCTTGAATGCACGACCAGAGTGTGTTTCTGTAGGGAGCAAGTTACTTTGAGTATATATACTCAGTTTTTATATTTTGTAATGGTCGATGGTAGAGCTAAGCTCCTGAATTATAAAGTTTTAGTAAAGCCTTTGGCTTCTGGTTATGTATCTATATTTGAGACCTCTAGTTTAATAACAACCATATTTCTTGCTTCATCTTGTTTGCCTCTCATACTGAAAGAGTTCATGATTGACTGATTCACTTGAATTATTGTGACTGCATTATGATGGATGTTCGATTGTAGTGCTGTTATAATTCCTTTCAGTTTCTTTATAATTTAAACTCAAGAAGATTTTGAGTTTGAGTTTCTCTTCTTTAGGCTGCTGGAAGACCCAATGTCCACAACAAACCTTTACATCCTTCTCACTGAAGTCTTCCTCCTACTCACCCTTACTACAACCTATTGACTGAAGTCAAATTAAGACCTCATCTGCTTATGCATACCAGTCCAGTTTTCTGAGCTAGGACGATATTTTCTTGAGATTGTGCCCATTTTCCCTTTTATTACCAACCTGTGACATAAAATATTGATGGGTATCAGGCTTACCTCTGCCACAATCTAGGGGTGACTTCTGGTGCTAACATTTTCGGCGCCATTGCTAGGGAGGAAATTGAATATTTTCCCTAGGATTGAATGACAAAGCTTACTAGTTCTGAAGGTGCATCAAAACTTAGTATATTGAATATTGCTATTGTACACCTAGCGACTCCACTGTGGTAAATCCATTGATGCGAATCCACTAGCGATTCCACTGTTTCAGTTGTGGATTCTAGAGGCAGACACACGAGGTCCACTCCACAACTGCCTCTAGTAACACCTAAAGTTGACCCAAAGAAAATTATCAGAAAGGGAAAGGCCTCCCGAGAAGGTACTTCTTCTACTGAACTAGGTATTTCTAATGATTTTCACTGTCCTCTTGTAGAAACTCTGATATATACTTCTCGTTTTCCTCTTATACCGTATGTTGGAGTTTCCCGAAGTTTAAAGTTTGGGACTGTTCCTATTGATTTTTCTCCTCCTATTTTTGGATTGGAAGGATAAATATTTGTCACTCCTATATCACCTAAAGTCATACCTTGGTCTAGACCCCAGACCTCAGAAGATTTACCCACTCCAAGTTTTATTACTCCTCCCCCTATTAGAGTTACAGATTTTGAAGAAAGGGAAACCTTTGTTCCCTCTAGCCCTGTAGCCTTTTCCCCAAATCCTCTGTTGTTTCCTTTTCCTCCCAGAAACTCAGTTCTAGTCTCCCCTGTTCGAACCCCTTCCCCTCCTAGTTCTCATCCACCTATCATCCCTATGGCAGGAGCTAATCCCCCCAGAAATAGAATGGACACTATAGTAGCTGCCAGATACGCCCCTCTCATTTTTCCTCAGCCTCTTAATGCCCTCCCAGCTAGTGGCTACCTTAAGCAGTTGCCTAAGTTTACGGGGGAGGGAGATATTACCGCAGAGGAGCAACTTGCATCTTTCTATAGTTATGCTGATAACTATGTCATAGTAGACGAAGATGCATGGATGAGAATTTATGTCCACAGTCTTGATGGAGAAGCCAGAAAGTGGTTTAGAGCCCTGACCCCTGGATCCATTGATGGGATTGAGGATTTAGACGATATCTTCTTGAGACAATGGGGGGATAAAAAGGACTTCATGTATTATATCACAGAGTTAGGGTCCCTAAAGAGAAAAGAGGGAGAGTCTGTCCCTAACTTCTCCAAAAGATTCAACAAAATGTACAATAAGATCCCTGCTGAGATAAAGCCTACAAAAGCCTCTTCCAAAATTACCCATGCTAGTGCTTTTGACCCTGACTTCTGCCTCCTGTTAAGAGAGAGAAGATCTACCTCCTTGGTGCATATGCAAGATGCAGCCCTAGAAGTAGAATCCAATGTGTTAGCAGTTGATAGACTTAGAAATAAAGCTGACAAAGATAGAGGAAGGGGGAGATCTGAGGCCTCAACCTCTGGTTCTTCTACATCCCACCCTCAAGTAGATGACTTGACCAAGATGGTAAAGTCCCTATCTGTGGAAATGGAGAAGATGAAATTCGAAGGGAAGCAAGGTTATAATAATGTCTAAAATTCTAATAACAAAGCCAAATTTAGAAGACCAAACAATGCCCCTCAAATACTCCCGAGAGAGCCCAGAAACAGAGAGAGGGATGATCAGAAAATCTAAACACCTCTCCAAAATAACCTAGTTGTTGATGAAGAGAGGGGAGAAGAAGAGCTTGAACCTGAAATTCATTGCATTGGAGACACCTCCCCTTTTCCCCATTTAACTCAATCTGCATACGAGGAATCCCTTTTAGACAATCAAATAAATGAGCTGAGCAAGGGGGAGAAGGCAAATAGTGGTCCCAAAAAATACAACCTCCAGTCTAAGAAGAAATAAGAGAAGTTAGACGTCCCTGATCCAACTCCCAGAGCAGAGAAGGTTGCTAAATATGCAGCAAACAATAGCAAAGAAAAGAAATCTCAGAACCCCTCATTGATACCCAAAGGTCCTATCCCAGAGGTAAAGGAAATTTCGAATCCCCCCTCCTATTTTATCTTTGAGCATGAAATTTAGAAGATTAGAATCCTGGTACCCCTTTCAGATCTGGTCAAGCATGAAGAATTTAAGAGATCCCTATCTAAACTGTTGCTTCCTGAACCTTTGAATCATCCCTCAGACTCAATTAATTTGCAATACGAGAAGCCAATAGTCATCCTAGGTCCCATGGTAGAATATAGAGATGATTCATCCCCTCCCTTCTACACATCACTAAACATACATGACAAGGTACTGCATAATTGTCTAATGGATTCAGGGGCCTCTCATAACCTCATGCCCAAAACTGTCATGGAAGAATTAGGTCTAGAAATCACAAAAGCATACCATGACTTGTATTCCTTTGACTCTATGAAAGTGCAATGTCTGGGGGTCATCAAAGATTTGGTTGTGACCTTGTTTTAGCTACCCATGAAAAGTGTGGTCATGGATATCGTGGTGGCTGATGTTCCTCCTAAGTTTGGCATGCTATTGTCAAGATCTTGGATAAAAAGGCTTGGGGAAACATTGCAGATGGACCTCACATGTGCTACCATTCATGTTAATGGGGGGGATCATAGAAGACTATACAAAGAAGCTCAGTTGGCCTACATTATCAACGATGAAGCAGATCCCACCAACTATCCTATCTTTTCACTTGACACTGATTTGGGATCCAACTTATTGCAGCTCACGGATGCCCCTGAGCCCCCTGTTGAGATCAGAAAGTCCATTAATCTCTATGAAGATCCTCCTCTAATTACCTCTGTGTGGAAAATGTTCTTTGATGGAGCCTCTTCTAGAGAAGGTGTTGGTGATGGAGTAGTCCTTGTTTCCCTTGCTCAAGAAACTATATCTCTGTCCTACAAGTTAGAATTTGAAACTACCAATAACGTGGCAGAATATGAAGCTCTTGTTTTGGTTTTGAGGGTTGCGAAGGACATGGGAATTGAAGAGATATTAGTGTTTGGAGATGTTGAGTTGATTGTCTAGTAGATCAGGAGCCTTTATCAGGATAAGCACCCTCGGATGAAATCATATAGAAATGAATTATGGGACCTCATTGACAGTTTTTTCGTGGCTTTCAACATTTCATTTTTTCCCACGGAAGAGAATGTCATGGCTGACTCTTTGTCTATATCAACAAACAATTTCAGAATCCCTCGGCCACCTAAGCTCAGGTATGATGTAGAAGTAAAATATAGACCCTCCATACCTGACAACGTCAAGCATTGGAAAGTGTTTGAGGACAATATTGAGATCAAAATATTCCTGGAGACTGTTGATGATTTTTTGGCATTACACATTGATCAAGATTCCGACCCTGAAATACATCCTCATCCTGATGTTTTTCTGTTCAAAATTGTTGATGATCACATTGTCCAGTTACCCAACAACCGCATCCCAAAGGGACTAGTCCCTTTGGAAATATTATTTGAAAGAAATGATGTGGCAATAAAAGGTAAAGTCCCAAATGAGGATGTTGATGTAGCTGAGTGCAATATTGGCACATAGAGGAATCCCAAATTTGTCAAGCTGGAAAGAAGTTTGTCAAAGGAGCAGAGGGTGGCTAACCTGGTCCTCAGAACATATGACACGAGGGTCATTGAGCACAAAATCCCATTGAAAGAGGAAACCAAACCATTTAGGCAAAAATTAAGACAAATAAATCCTATGTTGCTTCCTGTTATGGAAGAAGAGGTAAAAAAGTTGTTGGATGCCCAGATCATCGTGCCTTTGAGGTATTCTGAGTGGGTGGCGAACCTGGTCCCAGTAAGGAAGAAGAATGGAGAAATCAGACTCTGTGTTGATTTCAGGAACCTGAACAGAAGCTCCAAGAAGGAAAATTACCCACTGCCAAAGATGAAACACATATTGCAAAGGGTAATAGGCGCATCCAGGATCTCCATGATTGATGGATTTTTTGGCTACAATCAGATCTTTGTCCTACCTGAGGACAGAGAAAAGATAGTCTTCACCACTCCTTGGGGCACATTCATGTATGCCAAAATTCCCTTTGGATTGATTAACGCAGGAGAAACCTTTCAGCGAGCCATGGGCATCGCCTTCATTGGAGAAAGAGATAAATTTGTGGTCATTTATCCGAATGACATAACAATCTTCTCCAAATATGATAAAGAACATTGTCAACATCTGA
>JASDQU010348558.1:0-12298 GCA_032191745.1 Picea mariana
AAGCACCACTATCCACATACCATCTAACACTAGACACAATGTTAGAAGACAAGCAAGAGACCATGGACATCTCTAGTATGAAAATCAACAATATGATCTAGAAACAACCCTTATATGGGTCCAAGCACTTTTCCCAAGTGACCTAGTGTAATATACCTAGTATATTACATTTCTTATTATTTAATAATATGTTACAGGTTTGTTATTATGTAAATATGAATTATAATGTAAATGATAAGTCGATGATGAGTTATGACCTTTGGAATGAACATGACTTATCATTCCCCATGTGTATTTATATACACATATTGTATTTCATATGATGTCAAGTAAATATGTAAAATGAATAGTAAATAAAATATGATTTATTATGGAAATATGGAATTATGTTTTGTATTCATGATGTTCTCATGACGTGGACCATCATATCCACTTCATTTGGTATCGGAGCGAGTCTCGATCCGACTTTTGGCCAACTCCATTGTTTGAGAGTTTCTCTGAGAAATTTAGGTCTTTGACCACGTTAGGGCATTTTTCCATCAAAAAGAAAATCTTCAAAAATTACCATTGAAGAAATAATCCTTCCGCTGCCAGAAAATTAGAAGAAGTTGGTATTGGATATCAAGAAGAAGAAGAAATAATAATAATAATAATAAAGGAGAATAGGGAGAAGAAAAAAAATAAATGAAAGAAAAGAAAGAAAAAGGAAGAAACAAAAGGGGGGGAATTTAAAAGAAAAAGTTCCAAAGAAGAAGGTGTTATGAGGAAAATCTCTCTATGGCATGGGGTAAACCACAACAGATGGAAATGACTCCAGAAATCAACTCTAATCCTAGGTATGCTACATAAACAAATATGCTAACAAGACAAGGTAAAGAGCCTACGTCGTCCAGACATTCGATGAAGTCCACCATTGAGCATTTGACCCAAAGCAATACACCTGCAACTTGTCGTCAACAACCAAAAAACGCAAGCATATGGTGATAATATATAAAGTTAGCACATTCAATAACATAATCCATAAATATTCATAACAAATATGCTCATGGAATAATAATTCAAATATTTGCAAGACATCAATTGGACGAGAAAATAGTATTTTTATTAAAATGTAATCATCAGAAGTGAATGAATTAAAAACTTCGATGTCGGCACAGTTCAAAACCGAGAAACTAAGTCCCTTCTAGCTGGGCCTCCACCACTTCAATCCTCCACCAAAGACAAGCTCATATAAGAGAGACAATAAGATTCTCAATCAAGTAGGGAAGAGCTTGGGGGATGAACAATGTGTTTAGACTTAAAAGGACAAAGGGATGCAGACACAATATGAAGTGAATAATTTCTCCAAAGTAACTTTGCTCTCAAAGTTGAATTCTTCTCCCCTTTTCCATAGCTCGGATATGGCCCGTTTATATCCTTCAATTGGAACTGAAGGGTCGAGTCAGAATGTTTCCAGTATATGGAAGGTCAAGGATCATGGATCCTGTGATGTGACATGGAAACCCGACACTGTTTTTTAATTTTGGGCACAAAACCCGATGTACGCAGGCTGTAATGGTGCAACTTATGTATACACATGCTGTATAGCTGTTAGGGCACGTATATGTGGAAAAATATTGTTTTTAGCTCTGGGATTTGCAAAAAGGGACTTCAAGTCTGCATAGGGAAATGGAAAAAGGCCTTTTGAGCAAATTTGCACAGGGTGAGGCAAATATTGCTATAATAGAAGGATGAGTAAATTCTGATTCTATCATTGGTGGTTTACAGGCCCATGGTTTTGCTAAACCATTGGCCCACAATATTTTCCTACCATATAAAAAAAATTACAGTGGTAAATTTCTACAACTTTGTATATACACGTCTTTTGGAGTAATATTAATTCAACCAAAGTCAAAAGATATTTTAGTAAAGGGATAAGGATAATGATATTCCTAAAGGAAAAGTAATAAGAGAAGGTATTAAAAGAAAAATATAACTTTTCATAAATTACAAAGTTATTTTAAATAAAAAGTGATAAGGCTTAAAAGATAAAGGGAATTATTAAAGTTGCTTAATACCTTTTATTAAATTAGAAGGAAATCGAAGTAATATTCAAGCTATTCAAAGGAGGAATATATATTTATAAAGGAGACATATATTGAATAATTGAAAAAAAATCCGTGAACAATGAATTCAATATATAAATCTAAGTTTTGGACTAAATGACCTTTTATAAAATGGAGTTTGAGTATGTGACAATTTTTAAAATCACAATCGCTTTTGTCCAATTTGTGGGAAATCATTTATGATGGAAGAATATCGAGATAACTCACAAAAGAAATCATTAATATTAAAAGGCAAACTAGGAAATTATAAAGACATCAATAGCAAATTATAGTTGGAAATTGAGATAGAGAAATATTTTAATGGGTTAACAAAGAAAGATAATCTTTACTTCAAAGAGCGAAATCGGGAATTCATCACACAAATTGAAGAACTAAAAACTGAAAAACAAAAAACTTACAAAGACTTACTATAACGAGATGAAGAAATATCACGATTAAAAAATCATAATCAAAATTTTCTGGTAAAAATTAGGAAGTCAAAAGACAAGAAACAAGAGAATAAAAATTCAGAACAAGAAAATCAAGGTCTCAAAGAGAAATAAACAAAAAAAGAGGAAGAAATATCTTGCCTAAGGAACCTTAATTATAAATTGATTGAATAAATTAAAAAAGATGAAAGATGAAAAGTCAGAGAATCAAGATATTATAAGTGAAGTAAAAAAATCAGATAACGAGGAAGAAATTTTATGCCTAAGGGTTCATAATCAAAGTGTACTCACACAAGTTAAAAAGTTAAAGAGTGATAAGAAGTCACTACAAAACGAGTTAGATCAAATTATCAACACAAACTCATTGCATGATAAAGAGACAATGTCTGAACCTATGGAACTAGAGAATTCTTCAGATGTAAACATCCCAATTATGGATACATGAATTAATACAAACCTAGTCAACCTTATGACTCAAAGGGATGCAAATCCAACTAATGTAAATAGCTATTCAAAATCAAAGTGCAAACAAGCCAGTGGTACGAAGAAGACTCAATTCCAAAATTTAATCAAGAAAAAGCTACACGTACAAGAAGTAAAGATCAAGTTGCAAGGATGCCTTATCGACATCGTAATCACAAAAGTCGATACTTCAAACAATCAATGTATTAACATAAACAAATGATCAACATTCCGAAGAAAATTACTTCCACTACAAGTGGTGCTCAAAGTAGAAGCTACCAGAGGAGTCAAAATACTTCAAGTTTTTTCCAAGAACTCTATAAACACACAATTCCGCAGAATATTGAATTAGGGCGGGAAAAATCGTTTACAATTCTACAGTTCTGATCAACACTTAAAGGATTCTATCATTTCATGTCCTCAATGATCATTGACTCAATAATGAAGAGTCAAGAGACAATATGATAAGCCATATCAAGAGATAATTCTTTTACATCTATGCTTTGAGGACAAAGCATTTTTAAGGGGGGAAGACTTGTAACATACCTACTATATTGCATTTCTTATTATTTAATAATATGTTATAGGTTTGTTATTATGTAAATAAGAATTATAATGTAAATGATAAGTCATGACCTTTGGAAAGAATATGACTTATCATTCCCATGTGTATTTATATACACATATTGTATTTCATATGATGTCAAGTGAATATGTAAAATGAATAATAAATAAAATATTATTTATTATGGAAATATGGAATTATGTTTTGTACTCATGATGTTCTCATGAAGTGGACCACCAAATCCACTTCATTACACCTAGGGTTTCACACACAACAACCTCAAACAATTGAAGCAACAACCTTTGCATGGTCAACTATCTGTCCAAGGTACACCACAACTAAAATACCAATTCCCTCTTCACGCAGAGAGTGATTTCAACCAAAATTGCTTCGATACCATGTATAAATTTCCCAATTTAGGGAAATTAATGCAACTTCAGAAATTTCACCTCACAAGAAGGTTTCTCGAATCTTAACCTTCTAAATTTATAGCCTTAGGGTTGTTTTGAAATATGATAAAACAACAATATCAATGGGTAATATTTCACTTATTAATAACCCTAATCCACTAGGCAATTCAAGTGAAAAGATAACAAATGTGTGCCAACAAGTTTTAGCCTCTCTAGGGTAATCTTATCATGCAAAAATCATATTTGAAATTTACGAGTAATCACAATAGTAAATATGCCTTGTCTTCTTCAAGATTAATGTTAAAACACTTAACAATTTTATAGCCTTAGGGTTGTTTTGAAATATGATAAAACAATAGTATCAATGGATAATAGTTCACTTCTTAACAACCCCAATCCACTAGAAAATTCGAGTGAAAAGATAACAAACGTGTTCCAACAAGTTTCAACCCTCTAGGGCAATCTTATCAAGCAAATATCATATTTGAAATTAACTTTATGACAGTAGGAATTAAAATAGTAAATATGCATTGTCTTCTTCAATATTAACGTTAAAACACTTAACATTTTTAGCATTAACTTATGTCAATTTATCGAGACATAGAAATTAACAAACCATGAAGAAGTACATAGTTGAAAATCAAATATGCAATAACACAATTTTGGATTGCTGAAACATATTCAAGAGACAAATTTCAAGTACATACTCTTACCCTATCACAAATCGATACAACTCTCCAGCCTCCCCCTAGCTAGGGAAAATAAAGAAAACCCTAGCTCCACAATACTTAATTTCTAGTCAAGTTTCCCACATCAGGGTTCCAATGAAAAATATTGTTTGCATGCTACTCTGAATGTTTGTTGTTTCTATTGTATTTCTATTTTTATGTCATAATAGYTAAATAATATATACAACGTGCTTCTTTTTTATTGTAACGTCCCCGACCATCAACTTCACTGTCGGGCAACGCTACTACATGAAATAACACTTATATAGTATGCATTTAGATGAAGTTAAATGAATTAACACAGAGTAAACACATAATTACTACTAACATACAAAAATAATGGAATTAACAGTAAATATCATTGCAACATAATACATGATAATATTACAAGCATCACAAACATGCATTTTAGTTGAAATTAAAATACATAATGATACTTATTTTTGAAATTGTAGTAACTCCACCAACCACGTGCAGACCTTCCACGAACCTCCTAGCCTTAGACCATGCTACTCATCATGCTCAATAGTGGGTCACCCCCGAGCTAGGACCAAGCTCCACCTAGAGCAAGGGAATCCTAGACTAGGCTGAGGTTACAGGAAAACTGCACTGAGAAACCAGAAGGATTCTCTCCAGGAGCCTTCTTATGCCCACTAATCACAGACTCGCATTCCCCACATGCATGTTCCACCCGAGAGTATACACCTTCACAAGCACAGTCCATCGATGCTTCACCTCCCTCTCTGGGTCTCGACAATAGGCTAGATCAGGAATTCTCAGAGCTTCGTAGCTGGTGCTGGAATCTCTCTGGGAGAAAACCACTTCCCATAAAAATCTCTCACCTAGAGAGAGTTTCTCACAGGCCCGAAAACCTACCTCTTCTACCACATGCCTGGCAACCCACTTCTTTAACTATTCAACCCAATTCCGATAAGGTGAGGATAACTACAACAACTGGTCAATTCCGCTCAGGAAACACAGAAGGAAACAACCCAAAGACATTTCAGGTACGGGCTCGACTCTGCAAGAGTGGATAGGATGGGATCATAGGACACACATGTGACACGGCTCAATCCATGGGTTTGCCATTGGTTTTCAGGGTGTGTGACAAGGAATCCACGTAGAGGTCGAACATAGACTCAACGGTTCTGACATAGGGTGTATTGAATTTTTCAGAAGACATCACAAGCTTCGGGTTTCAAAGTTGTGTGAGGCATACCCCGATTAGACACACCCTCAATACAGTTCAGACAATGAACAACATAATGGAGGACAAACCCCCATCACGCCTCAGTTCTTGGGTTAAATTGCATGTTCCTGGGCCGACACATGTCGCCCATGAAGCTGCATGCAATCCATCAAGTATGCGTTCCCTTTTTTGCACACATTGGAGCTGCATGCGTTGCCTCTCCCAAAACCTAGGATAAAAACATGTTTGCCACACAACTTTGGAATAATAAAAAAATCATTATTCCCAAGGACTTAAGTTCGTAAGCTTAACCCCTCTTTCCAACCTTTCAACCCCACTTTCCTTACCCACCTTGTGGAAGCTTAGTCCCCCATCACTCTTTCTTCGTGGTTGGTCTGCACGTAGCGATGTTTATATATTATATTAATGATTTGCATAATTACATATACAAAATCAGGCTCTTGGCCTTTAACACTTAGGCTCTCCGGCCTAATAAACATATAAGCCCACCGACTTATATACACTTGGATCACCAACCTACAAAACATGATTACAATTCATAAACATGATTACAATTCATAATATAACTGGGGCACTACCGGGGGATATTACAATCCCCTCCCCTTATTTTTTGCAATGTCCTCAGTGCAAATTTTACACAACATCAACAAGATTTCCAAAATATTCAAAAATATGCAGGTATTCTGCCCACATAGCATCCTCATGCTCCCATGTCACATCCTCAGGATCGTACCAGGTCCACTCGACCTTTACAAGCCCTATGGCTTGATTCCGGAGCTGTTTGCTTTTCCGGTCCAATATGCACACTTGATGCACTTGCAGGACACCTTCTTGCTCCACCAGAATCACATTCCAATTGATTACATGATTAGCATTAGGTATATATTTCTTAAGCAATGAAATATGAAACACATTATGTACAGTCATGGATGCAGGTAATGCAAGCATATATGCAACTGACCAATCCTTTCTAGGATTTCAAATGGCCCACAAAATCTGGCTGCCAACTTGGCGCAGTTTCCCAGCTTCAGGGAACTTCTATTGGTTTCACTTTCAGGAAAACATGATCTCCCACTTTAAACTCTCTGTGGGTTATGTTTTTATCAGCATAAATTTTCTGCCTATCTTGGACAACCTTTAAATTCTGCTTAATGTTTAGCATTTGTTCTTCCATTTCCTCGAGAAACTTTGGCCCAAATACTGCCCTGTCAGTTGGATTATCCCAGCTTACTGGAGTATTGCACTTTCTGCCATAAAGTGCTTCAAATGGGCTCATCTTCAACGATGCTTGATACCCATTGTTGTTGGCGAATTCTACCAAATGTAGATAGTCTTCCCATTTCGATGGTTTGTCCATCAAATGCATCCTTAACATGTCTTCTATTACTCTGTTGCCCTTCTCAGTCTGCCCATTAGACTTAGGATGATAGGCTATGATGAAGTTTAGATTCGTTGTGAACCCCTTGAATAACCCTTTCCAGAAATTTGAGGTAAATTTCGGGTCTCTGTTAGACACAATTGTCTTGGGAATACCGTGCAATCATTCTATTTCCCTCATAAAAAATAAACAACACTCATTGCCTTGTGAGTAGTATTTAACAAAATGAAATGGGAAGCTTTCGTAAGCTTGTCCACCACCACCATGATTGAATCATGTTGTTTGTCGGTTCTGGGCAATCCTGCGATGAAATCCATTGTCGCCACTTCCCACTTCCACTCAGGAATGGGTAGAGGATGCAACAACTCTGCTGGGTGCCTGTGCTCAGCTTTAACCTTCTAACACTCCATACATCTAGTGATGTATTCAACAATCTCTTTCTTCATACCTGGCCAAAAGTAATGGCTCTTGACTGTTGCCACAATTTTCTGATATCCAGGGTGCCCAACATAAGGCACATTATGCATTTCATTCAAAATCATAAGTTTTAAGTTTTGGACATTAGGTACATAAATTATGTTCTTGTACATAAGTGTTCCATCAGTTTCCAACTTATGATTTTCCACTTTCTATGGCATCTTACCTTGATGTAGATTTTCTACCAAATCCTCGTACTGCAAATCTGTATTTTCAGCCTCCAAAATTTTTCTTTTAATATCAATTCGGTACATGCTAATGGTTGTAGCATGTAATTCATGCACTCTCCTGCTGAGTGCATTAACCACTTCACTCTCTTTTCATTTGATATACTTGATATCAAAATCGTACTCACAGAGAAACTCCAACCACCTACTTTGTCTAGCGTTCAAGGTTGGCTGGTCAAACAAATACTTCAGACCGTTGTGGTCTATCCTCAATTCAAACCTCCTTCCGATGAGGTAGTGTCTCCATTTCCTCAGAGTGTGAACGATGGCTGCCAACTCCAAATCATGAGTTGCATAGTTCCTTTCATGCACTTTCAACTTTCTGGATTCATAACAAATTATGAATCCATTCTGACCGAGGACTCCTCCCAGTCCTTCTTTGCATGCATCTGTACATACTACAAAGTTTTCATTCGGATCTACAATTGCTTAACAATTGGAGCACTAGTTAACAATTGCTTCAATTTCTGGAAGCTTCTCTCACAATCCTCTGTCCACTGAAACTTCTTCTCCTTCCTTTGCTAGGAAGCGATAGGGTGAGCTATCCTCGAGAACCCTACTATAAACCTTCTGTAATAACCAACTAGACCCATAAAGGATCTGACTTCCATCACGTTCTTAGGCACTGACCATTCTCCGATGGCCTCAATCTTCTCAGGATCTACAACTATCCCATCCTTCGAAATAATATGCCCCAAGTAATGGATATGCTCTTGATAAAATGAGCACTTGATCAACTTGGCATACAGTTGGTGCTCTCTTAGCACCCACAACACCATCCTTAGATGTTGTTCATGCTCTTCCTTCGACTTGGAATACACCAGAATGTCATCCAGGAAGACTATGACAAAATTTTCTAGATAGTCCCTGAATACACCATTCATCAGGCACATAAAAACAACGGGTGCATTGGATAACCCAAATGGCACCACTGTGAATTCATAGTGACCATACCTTGTTCTGAAGGCGGTCTTGCTGATGTCTTCATATTTTATCCTTACTTGGTGATATCCCGACTTGAGATCTGTCTTTGAAAATATCTTTGCATCGTTCAACTGATCAAAGAGGTCATCAATCCTCGACAAAGGATATTTGTTCTTTACAGTTACCTTGTTCAATTATCTGAAATTGATACACAATCTCAATGCCCCATCCTTCTTCTTCATGAATAGGACCGGGGCACCCCAAGGTGATACACTTGGGCGCATATACCCCTTCTTCATAAGCTCTTCAAGCTGCAATTGCAGTTCTTTCAGCCCTAGTGTACTCATTCTGTAACGAGTTTTTGATACTGGATCTGCTCCAGGCATCAATTTTACAGAGAAATCAATATCTCTCTTCGAGGGTAGTTAGGGTACCTCCTGAAATACATCTTCAAACTCCTTTACTACCACATTATATCCAATACTTGAAACCTTATCCTTAGGTGTTTCCTCCACATGGGCTATAAATAATTGACAACCTTTCCTGTAGCACTTCTTTAGTTGCATTGCTGAGATTTCTCTTATAGCAACAACTCTAGGAATTCCTTGGACTGTTTTCCAATTTTCTTCCTCATCCAGGCAAGTGAATGCCTTGTTACGACAGTCCAAGATGGCATAATGCTAGTCCAACCAATCCATCCCAATTAGACAGCCATAAGAACCTAAAGGTAGAACATTCAATTCAGCCTTTGTGCTCAGTCCATTCATGTCCACTAGACAAGACTTAACTAACTCAGTGAATTTTCTCTTGGTTCTTGTATCCAGCTGGACTAACCAAGAATTTTCATGTTTTCTTCTTGACAATTGCAAACTTCCCACCACTCTAGGATCTATATAGTTATGGCTAGCCCTTGAATCAATTAAAATAATAAAGGCATGGTTGTTGATCATACCTTCCACTTCAATCATGTGTGACTGATATTCAACTTGCTTGTTGTCTAGGGCTGCGTAGATCCTTGGCATTCTACTGCCCATGTCCTCCATTGTTTCAACTTGCTGAACATTATGGAAAACTCTCACTTTGCCATTTTTGTGGGGATAATATCTGTACTTATGGTTTCTCTGACAATCCCAACATTGAATGGGCGTCTGGCTTGGCCTTTGTCCCCCTACGTCAGCCATTCTTGGCTCTCTAAATGATGGTTTTCCTTGAGGACTATTTCCAAAAAAGGAAGGTTTGTTTCCCTTTTTCCTCTGCTCTTTCCTAAACTTCTTCTGGTCATCCCAAGACTTTCGAAAGGTTGGCTTTTCTCTTTGTTGTTCATATAAGAATTTCACTCTTCTTAACATTTTTTCCATAGTCTTAGGGTCATCATACTAAATCTTGTCCCTAATGGAAGGTGGTAGTCCACTCAGATACCTTTGAATCTTAATAGTCTCATCTTTGATGAACGAAACATACTTCAACAATTCCAAAAATATTCGTTCGTATTCATTAATGGTCATGCTGCCCAGTTTGAGTTCAAAGAACTCTTTCATCTTTCTGTCATAGTATCTTTTATTCAAGTATTTCTTCTCGAAATACCTCTTTAATTCTTTCCAAGTGATATCTTTCTCTCTAATGTGCTACACCTGCACAAGTTGATCCCACCACATGGATGCTTTTCCTTTCAGTTGATACATCACAATTCTTCCTTCTGCACAAGAGGAATAATTCCACAGTTGGAAATATTTCCTCATGCCAAGAAACCATGTCTCAACATCTTCCTCCTTCATATGTTCTCCATCAAACGTAGGAGGCTTAATCTTGTTCATTTCGCCCTTTAATTCATCCACCCCAGATCTCTTGTGCTTTCTGGTAGGAGATGGGATTGAAATACTACCTGCTTCCTTACTGGAATGCTTTGAGGAGAGACGTCGATGCCCGCTAACACTCCTTGATCTTCTTTTCCTCTCAGGGGTCCTATGACTCCCTGTTTTTCTTGAGTCGCTCTCCTTTTCCAGTTTCTTTTTGATTCTCTCCAAACTCTTTAACAACTTTACGTTGAATTCACCTTGTTTTTCTTGAGCTTTCCTGAGATTTCTTCTATCTGCTTGGTGAGTTTGGGTATCTTTCTGCAATCTTTCAATGATTTTCATCATATGCCCTTCCTTATCTATCTCTTCTCCATGCCCATTGGAGTTCGACCCTTCAACTCCCAAATGAACATGCATTTCTTTTGCTTCATTCTCTGAACTGGAAGTATTCTGTGTCTCCTCCATTTATTTGCACTCAGTGGCAACTCTATTCAGTTCTGGCACTTGTTAAACTTCTACAACATAATGTCTAGACAATCGAAAATTTTCAAGTCATCATTCCTTAACAAATCCCACAACATTCATAAACAAATCTGATTCAAGAAAACATTAATTTTTCATTCTCTGTGATTCTCGTTCAATCAAAAATCCCCGTAGATTTCTTCTTTCAGAGCTCTACTCTGCTAAATTCTCGGGCACTATCCCCTTTCTCTCAGTTCCCCAAGCCACACAACCATGGGTCGTGACCAAGCACTAGATCAATAAGTGCGCACTCGGGCCTTCGACCTTTAGCTTCAGAAGATTTTGAAGCACAACACAACAATCACTCGGAGTCCCGAGTTACCGAACTCGCGTAGTAGGGTGGATCAACGGTCCACGTCTACCCATCATCCTACGACTGGCACTCGCTGTGGAGCCTCAGGCGTCTGAGTTCCGGGACTTCGGGACTTTGGAAGATTTCACCTCCGCACACCCTGAAACATTAATCCTCGAACACTTCCATTACACTTTGTTGACATCATTACGTCACATCACTTACGCTTTTCCAAATTGCAAGGGCATGCAATGATGATTTGGAGTAACCCGCCTTTCATCTTACAATTCTTCTGACGCTGACACGTAACCCATCGGGGAAACTGCGGTTTGGATTGCAGGATCGGCTTGGATAATTATCTTCCATGCAACTTGGGTCCCCTCAATGTCTCCTAGACATTGATCTTGATGTATCATGATCAACACCACTGTGGGTCCTCCGACCTTCAACTACGTTACGTAACCTCAGGTCCCACTCACCATGCTCATGTAGGATGTCACATGGCAGAATACTAGTGACTAGTACGTGGTCCATTCAGATGGGTGACACTCGTTATGTTCCAAATGTCATCTCAATCTTCCACGGGTTCTAAACCCACTGACACGTGGCACACATCCTATGTGTCCACGTCACCTCCAGGTGACATCATCATGACTCACCACATCCACTCTTTCGCTTCGGAACTTCAGACTTTGGGAGTTTGTGCAACGACACATCTGACTTCTCCCGACAGCTGAACACTCAAAATTACAATATGATGTTCTGCTTGATCCA
>JASDQU010348560.1:0-12218 GCA_032191745.1 Picea mariana
CGATGGCCAACCACCTTTTCCACTAAATCAACATTTTGAGCCTATGGTTTTGATAAACCATGATATTCACCCTTTTGATAGGGAATGGACTATAATTCCATCTTCATTTGTTAATTACATACATCATGTAATGATTTCCTAGAGGTCTTATGTATATACCTACAACATAGCATTAATGAACCAGATCCCATTAGAAATCTGTAGTTAAGCACGCTCAGGCTAGAGTAGTACTAGGATGGGTGACCACTTGGGAAGTCCTAGTGTTTTACATGCCTTAATTTATCCCACGTGCATCATGGGAGTTTTTCTCCTCTCACTCTCTCATATATAATGAGGTGAAGGAGGCCCTTTAAGAATGCAATGGAGTGTGATGTAAATATTCTTATGAATGAAGCGTAGTGAACATCTCTTTATTTTCATTGTGTTCTACAATGTTTTCTTCGATATTTTTGTGCATTTCATTGTTATATCTTTATTATATTTATGTCTTCATGTCATTCTCAAAATAATTTGGATCAATGGTATCAAAACAGTCTGCTCCTTGTCATTTATCAAAGCAGTTCCCCGACAAGGAAAGGTATAGAGAGTTGGGTCTCGAGCTAGTTTCACTTGAGGACAACCTCTCTCGCTAGCCCAAGAGACCTCCCATGGCAGAAGAAAAGAGAGATGATAGAGTAGGATATCATTTCAATACTTTGCTCGAGGAATCCATTGTACGAAAAAGGAACGAGATGATGGGCAACTTTGCTCAGATCCTTCAAAGACTACTGATGGTGGCAGTTGAAGCATCTACAACAAGCATCCATTTCACAGGTGTGACACCCTTCAAGGTACAAGTCAATTTTTATATCCCATTATTTTAAATCCAGATAGATGCATATGCTATAGAAAAATGGTTGAATTTGCTAGAAGGTGATTACTTTGTCCAACAAAAAAATTGATAGTGAAAATATCATCTTCACACTCCTTAACTCCCTTATCCATGTCAGAGCTTGGTGGGAAGGTTACTGGGAAAGATATATCACAGATGAATCTACACCATTCGAGAGAGAACCCACTTGGGCGGCCTTTGTAGATGCCCTAAAGGAGGATTTCTACCCTGTTGGAAACTATGATGAACAGTACATGAGGTGGACGACTCTACGTCAAAAAATAGACCAAAAATTGTCGAGGTACACTAACATATTTCATACCTTGTGCTCAAAGTTGGGTATCAAAAACTCTGAGTGATCCAGATTATTTTCGTCACGAAATGAGAGCGGAGATACAATAAAGAAATGCACAGAGATATCGCAGATATATAATAATATAATAGAAATGTATCAGAGATGAAACGATAAACACATAGATATAGTAATACATAATTTATATTAATGAAATAAATGTACAGAGACTGTAAAAATATAGAGTGAAAGACTCGCTAGAATGGTGGTAGCTTATCTCTGAGAAGAGTTGTGACGGCTATTCGCATTCTCAAGAAAAAATAATAATTATTATTATAATGAAATGTATATCTCCTTATTCTAAGGACATCCACCAAGGCTCATAAGGGAATTTAATTTGAAAACTTGATTTACAACAATGAAGGCATCAAACTAAATTTAGTAATAGGAAATATTTTGTAATTTTTAAAAATGTTTTAACAAAAAAATAGTTATTATTATTATAATGAAATGTATATCTCCTTATTCTAAGGACATTCATCAAGGTTCATAAAGGAATTTAATTTGAAAACTTGATTTACAACAATGATCCACTTACTTAATTTGTTGATTGAAGAAAAAAAATTACAAAATTAATTTAAATTGATTTAGTTTTTAAAAATATATAAATTTCAATTTTATATATAATTATATGAAAATAAATAATAGTAAATATTTTTATTTTGTAAATAATTAATTAAATCTTAAAAAATGTAAAATATATAATTGATATATTTAACATTTATATGAAATATGTAAAATATATTTTACAAACTAGTAAATTTCAATGAAAAATTGATATGTTTAATACAGTTTATTGAAAAGATAATATTTTAATATATGTAAAAAATTGAAAAAATAATATTTTAATATATGTAAAAATTATTAAAATAATAAGTAATTTTAACTATCAATAAAACTAACAATTAACAATGAAATAATTATATTGACTACCACATAAATTTATAATGTTTAAAACTAATTGGTATTTTGAAATACCACATTTATACCTATATAAATTGAAATTCCAAATAGCATGCTTGCACTATATAATGTATTGGAATTCCAAATAGTATGGTTGCACTATATAATGTATGTTATGTAGGTATAAAAGAAACATATTGAAATTTCAAATAGCATAGTTGCACTATATAATGTATGGTATAAAAGAAACATATAATCATTATTTACAATTGTCTTAATGACATTAAGACATGATAAATAAGTAGATATAAAAGAAACATATAATCATTTTTTTAATCAAACCGCTCACAACAATGGACGATCATTGTTTATAATTGTTTTGATGAATTCATGACAAACTTATAATAAGATTATGTATCATATCGATTAATATATGTAGATTTAAAATTAAGTCTTTTAGGTCTTTAAATAAGTATAACAAATCCTTAGTTATAATTCAAAGAGATAATGAAACCTTTTCGATCTGATATAACGAAACATTTCTCATCCTTAAATATGTTGTAATGATTTTGACTTAGGCACTAAATATATGTACTAGAACTTTAATCCTTAGATTTTTACCAGAAACCATTGCTTTGTCCATGAGAACTATCCTTATTGTGCCTAAACATTAACTTTAGGCCTCTATGATGGTTTAGGTCCCCATGCACAGTCCAAGAGTCCCAGAAGAAATGGTTATGGCTAATTTCATTTGATTTTGTCTTTACTAAGCCTGGGCCCTAAGACCCATCTATGGTGCATCAAATGTCAAAATTGTATCTATATATCACTCACAAGACAAATATCCCTCATATATGTCATTCGTTATAATATAGGTCCCCATTCATGACCTGTAATCTAAAGAATCAATTATTAGGTCCAATGTCTCTAGTTTTTGTCTTGAACCATGGCCTAAAACATAAGACCCACCCATGTTATACCCATATATCGCTCATAAGATAGAGGTGCATTCTCTATTCCCTTTGTGGTTGCTTGGGGTCCTTGCATGGCACATAAGCCATAGAAAAACTATTAGGACCTAAGTCTCGTGTTTTCATCCCTAAATTATGGCTTGTGTCATGAGGCCTATCCATAGCATATTTGATCTAAAATGGATCCGACCCAATGAATGAGTAAGACTCAATACCTACAAAACAATTAAAAAATTTATGAAGGTTATCTAAACTATGTAAAAGACAAGTAAATGTAAATGTTGAATGAGATAAATGTGAGAGGAAAAAAAAGAATCAAATAAAATAAAACGGGAGAGAAGGTTGAAGAATGTGAAATGAATGGGCATGGTTTTTGTCCTTCCCCCTACCCCCCATCTCTCCTTATTTCATCCTTCAATCTCATTCTCAATGGGTCTTTTTGGCCAAAAGAGAAAGAGGCATAGAAAGCCATGAAAATATTTGTACCAAATATTGCTAAAATGAAGAAATTGAGCCCCATTCGAAGTCGGTTTTCCCATTTGGGTTTCCAAGGTAAAATCCATGTGTCAATTTTGAGTTTTCTTATGATGGTTGTGTGATTTCCATTAGCTAGAACATGTTCTCAACTTCATTCTTAATGGGTTGTTATGTGATCTCATATGTGTTTGATTTTGTCATTACTCACATGGAATAGTTACCTAGCTAATTTATGAGTGTAGGAATTCAATCTTTGTTATAGTTTTTGGTGGATTTCCTTGTTAATTTCATCCTACATGAGAAATCAAAGAACATCAATAGTTCTAGAATGTGCACCGTCCATTTCCCTTCAAATTTCAAGAGATCTATGGATATTAAAAATTGTATGTTGCAAATTCTTAGTTGAGTTTCTATTCTCAGCACTTAATATTATCACTTCAAATTGGTTGGGTCGACCTCCCTCTTCCTTGCATTGTTTTTTATCTCCCTTCAAACCGTTGACAACGATAAGTACGCCCTTCCCTTTGGGAGCTGGAAAATGAATGTGAATGGTATAGTCTATAGTATAGACATTTTGGTTGTGGTCGACTCTCCCTTCATTCTAGCTAGTTTATTTCATTGTTAGAACTATTTCCTACCTATGTTGAGAGCCCTCCTTATTAAAAAAAAAAAAAAAACTTTTTTCCTAGGTGAGTTCACATCCCTTGGGCAAATTTATACCTCTTTAGGCATTTTACTTCATGCTTACACTCCTCCTGGACCGTTTTCCCTTGCCTAAGACATTTTCACACTAGCTTGGGTTGTTTCCCACTTGCTTTGACGTATTCTTATCTCCTTGGGCATTTTGTTTCATGCCTGGACAAATTTACACTCCTATTGGGCTATTTTCCCTTACCTCTATACATTTCCTCTCTTTTTGTGGGTGATTTAGTTCTTTGTTGGATGGTTAGTTTCATTGTTGGTCGACTAGATTAATTTTTGTTAGATTCATTCTCTTGGTGGATAGTTAATTTCATTACAAGTTGGCTTATTTAACCGCTAGTCTCTCCATTCCCTATTGACACAAAATCTCAATCATTGTTATATACTCAACACATCAAAGCTTGTTGATAAAGTTTGGCTTCGTGACTTTAACATTCATTTCATTGTATTGTTCTTATCTACATGCATGATTACATCCATGACTAACAAACAACTTGACATTGAAAGAGATTGTTTGGACGAATGCATAAAAATGTTAGTTATGTTGAGTGATATCTTTTAAAATGTGAGTTCTGGTTTTCTTGAAATCTAATGGTCATTCCAAGACTAAGAACCAAGATTTGAAGAAGGCAAAGTGTAGCTCATAACTTCAACTCAAAGCATTGAGTGGTATATAGGATATCATTTCATTGTATTGTGTGCAAGAAAGTCTAATAATAGAGAAGAAAAAAGAAGAATTGAGATCCTTGTACAGGACAAAGGACGGAATCCTAGTGACCTTTTTTGAGAACAAAGAACTTTGTTTAACATTAAGACCTAAAAAGGAATTTTTTATTTTGCAAACGATACGTGTTGGTGAAGCAATTAGGTTATCAGTCCCTTGTTTACGGATCATTCCCATGTTCCACAGATGGGCTAAACATTCCCTCTATAGGCATATGTATGTGGCTTGTGAGCCTTAAAGAAACTATTAGAGATTTTAAGTCACGAGTTTATGGATCTAAATTATAGTTTCGACCAAAGACCCATCCATGTGTTGAATTTCAAAATATGACCATATATCACTTATTGGATAAATATTCCCTTTATGGGCCCTTTGATCCAGGTGGATCTCGATGGCCAACCACCTTTTCCACTAAATCAACATTTTGAGCCTATGGTTTTGATAAACCATGATATTCACCCTTTTGATAGGGAATGGACTATAATTCCATCTTCATTTGTTAATTACATACATCATGTAATGATTTCCTAGAGGTCTTATGTATATACCTACAACATAGCATTACTGAACCAGATCCCATTAGAACTCTGTAGTTAAGCACGCGCAGGCGAGAGTAGTACTAGGATGGGTGACCACTCGAGAAGTCCTAGTGTTTTACAATTTATCCCACGTGCCTCATGGGAGTTTTTCTCCTCTCACTCTCTCATATATAATGAGGTGAAGGAGGCCCTTTAAGAATGCAATGGAGTGTGATGTAAATATTCTTATGAATGAAGCGTAGCGAACATTTCTTTATTTTCATTGTGTTCTACAATGTTTTCTTCTATATTTTTTCGCATTTCATTGTTATATCTTTATTATATTTATGCCTTCATGTCATTCTCAAAATAATTTGGATCAATGGTATCAAAGCAGTCTGCTCCTTGTCATTTATCAAAGCAGTTCCCCGATAAGGAAAGGTATAGAGAGTTGGGTCTCGAGCTAGTTTCACTTGAGGAAAACCTCTCTCGCTAGCCCAAGAGACCTCCTATGGTAGAAGAAAAGAGAGATGATAGAGTAGGATATCCTTTCAATACTTTGCTCGAGGAATCCATTGTATGGAAAAGGAACAAGATGATGGACAACTTTGCTCAGATCCTTCAAAGACTACTGATGGTGGCAGTCGAAGCATCTTCGACAAGCATCCATTTCACAGGTGTGACACCCTTCAAGGTACAAGTCAATTTTGATATCCCATTATTTTAAATCCAGATAGATGCATATGCTATAGAAAAATGGTTGAATTTGCTAGAAGGTTATTACTTTGTCCAACAAAAAAATCAATAGTGAAAATATCATCTTCACACTCCTTAACTCGCTTCTCCATGTCATAGCTTGGTGGGAAGGTTACTGGGAAAGATACATCACAGATGAATCTACACCATTTGGGAGAGAACCCACTTGGGCAGCTTTTGTAGATGCCCTAAAGGAGGAGTTCTACCCTGTTGGAAACTATGATGACCAGTACATGAGGTGGACGACTCTGCGTCAGAAAATAGACCAAACATTGTCGAGGTACACTAACATATTTCATACCTTGTGCTCAAAGTTGGGTATCAAAAAATCTGAGTGATCCAGATTATTTTCGTCACGAAATGAGAGCGGAGATACAATAAATAAATGCACAGAGATATCGCAGATATATAATAATATAATAGAAATGTATCAGAGATGAAACCATAAACACAGAGATACAGTAATAAACAATTTATATTAATGAAATAAATGTATAGAGACTGTAAAAATACAAAGTGAAAGACTCGCTAGAATGGTGGCAGCTTATCTCTGAGAAGAGTTGTGACGGCTACTCGCATTCGCAAGAAAATGATTACAATGAGGATATGAAGGCATTTTTACAATAAACAGGAATGCCAAAAACCCTAGACATCCAAAAAAATAACCCTAGGAGATGAAGCACCAAAATTCATGTGGGCCCTGTTTGGGTAAGTTAGTACATCAACTTCCCGGGGTCATAACTTTTGCATACGATCTTCGTTTTAGGTGTATGATAGCTCATTGGAAAGGTATCATCGAGGAGATTCAGTTTGGGGGATAAATCATGACTATGGATATAATTGAGAATATCTATCTCAAAAAACCTTCATTTTGGCCCTTAAAATAGCCCCAGAAGTTAAAACTGCTAAAAATAGTAAATTGCCAGAAAATTGTTTTGAGCCAGTTGGAAAAGGTGGGTGGCCACCAATATCCACCTGGATCACTAAGCGACACTTTGTTTTGAAGTATTTTAGTGGTCTTCACAAATAAATCCAAATAGATATGGATTTCTTGGACATCTCCTCACTAAGAGATGCTTATCGATATGTAATCAAAATCAAGCAAAAATTCAGGCAACGGAGTAAGCGAGAATTCAAGCTTGAAAATATGCCACAATAGAAGCATGGAAAAGGAAACCTTGACTCATAAAACAAAGGACAGATCAACAAGGAAGGCCAACCTCAAGAGATCCAGTCCAAGATGCAGGAAAAGAAGGGTAACAGGAAGTTTAAGACAGACACTGGAAAGTGGTGTGAGTTCCACAAAATCCCTTGGAACAACATCGATGAATGTCGCTCGAAACAGTCATTGGTGGTCGGGCTCAAAGAAAAATAATCAAGACCTAACCCAAACTTTGGTTCAGATCTTAATAAAGGGAAATAGATCATCGATGCAGAACCCACTGTTAACATCGCGGCCAAAACAATACATCCAAAAGAACCAAAGGAGCTTGAGGAGGGGGAGTGCCTCTTCCACTTGTAGATGTGGGTAAAGGGGACCCCGCTACTTTTCATTGTTGACAGTGGGAGTCAGAAGAACTTGATATCAGTCGAGGTTGTCAAGAAATTGAAGCTGCCAATGATGCCACACCCCTAACCGTACATCATCAGATGGTTGAGCCTGGGATGAAACATCTTTCTTAGCAAGTAGTGTCTCATGTCCTATGGAATCAATCCCTTCAAGGATGATTTATTGTGTGATGTTACCCCACTTTAAGTCTGTGAATTTATTTTAGGACAACAATATATGTGTAAACGTCACGCTATCTATGAGTCTCAACCCCACAGTGTCATTGTTACTCTGGGAGGTCATCTCTACAGGGTACCAGAGGTATCTCTGACTAGTGCCACTACATTGATCTTAGAAAAATAATGTCACAAAGTAATATCTCAACCACAAAGTTTTCCCTCTTCACGATCCAGTCCAACAGTGAACAAGAGGTCATTGTGACCACTACAACCTTGGCCCAAGATGTTTCTATCTAGTAGAAGTAGGTCGATGAGATTGTAGAGGAGCACGAAGAGAATGAGACTCTTCTATATGTTCAACATAGCTCTATTGGCCACATCCATTTTCAGGTGTTCTTGGGGTTCCAACCATCCTCCCCCATCGATATATATATTCTTGTTGCATCTTCACTGATAGAGTCCTCCCACACTCAAACTAAGGTAAATCATGCAACCAAATCTATTGAACAGATCCAACACCTCCAACAGGTTCATGACATCCTTCCATAGGAAAAGTACAAGCAGGACATCTACTTCAACAAGGAAAGTGACTCAACAAGGTTCAAAATCGAGAGAAGTTTCCCCATCTCCCGAGGGAACTTGACGCAATGGGGACCATTGCTTCCTAAGGGGGGAGGAATGATCCAAGTGGATCTCGACAGCCAACCACCTTTTCCACTAAATCAACATTTCAAGCCTATGGTTTTGATAAACCATGGTATTAACCCTTTTGATAGTAAATGGATTGTAATACCATCTTCATTTGTTAATTACAGACATCATGAAATGATTTCCTAGTGGTCTTTTGTACATGCCTACAACATAGAATTAATGCATCGAATCCGATTAGAACTCCATAGCTAAGTGTTCTCAGAATAGAGAAGTACCAGGATGGGTGACCACCCAGGAAGTCCTAGTGTTTTACATGCCTATGGAATTTTATAAACTTAGATTAATTTATCCCACATTCATCATGGGAATTGTTCCCGTCCCACTCTCCCTTATATAATTGAGGTGAAGGAGGCCCTTTCATCATGCAATGGAGTTTTATGTAAAACTTCTTGGGAAAGAAGAGTAGCTAACATCTCTTTCTTTTCAAAGGTAAGCTACCCCATTTTTCCATTTTTTGTTCTATAGTTTTTTTCTATCTTATTCTTTAATAGAAGTTGGGTTTCACTGTATTTATGTGTTCTCTGCTATATTTTTGTGTATTTCATTTTATATATCTATTATATTTTTTCCTTCATGTCATTCTCAAAATAATATAGATTACCCTTTGTAGTGGTTTAGGTCACCATCCATGGCACATAATCCATAGAATCCACTTAGGTCTTGCATTCATCCAAAACCATGGTTTTGTCCATGAAAATTATCCATGTTATGCCAATTGTCAAAATTAAGGCCATATCCAATATGTTAGTAAGGATTCCCTTTATAAGGCCTTTTTGGTGGTTTGAGTCTCCATGCATGGTCCATGAGTCATATAAGCTTTTACAAGAAAACAAGTTCTCCTCTCACTCTCTCATATATAATTGAGGTGAAGGAGGCCCTTTAAGCATGCAATGGAGTGTGATGTAAAGCTTCTTGTGAATGAAACATAGTCAACATCTCTTTCTTTTCAGATATAAGCTACCCCATTTTGGCAGCTTGTGTTCTATAGTGTTTTTCTATCTTATTCATTAATACAAGTTGGGTTTCACTGTATTTATGTGTTATCTGCTATATTTTTGTGTATTTCATTATTATGTATCTGTCATATTTCTTCCTTCATGTCGTTCTCAAAATAATCCGGATCACCCTTTGTAGTGGTTTAGGTCACCATCCATGGCACATATTCCATAGAAGCAACTTAGGGCCTACATTCATCCAAAACCATGGTTTTGGCCATGAAAATTATCCATGTTATGCCAATTGTCAAAATTAAGGCCATATACAACATGTTAGTAATGATTCCTTTTATAAGGCCTTTGTGGTGGTTTGAGGCTCCATGCATGGTCCATGAGTCATATAAGATTTTAGAAGAAAATAAGTTCTATGCAAACAAATCAAAATGCAATTTTGGACAAGGAGAGATAGAATTTCTAGGTCATCTTGTATCAAATAAACAAATCAAGGTAGACCCAAATAAATTTGTGGTGATTATTAATTGGCTTAGCCCCAAAATAATCACATCATTATGAGGATTCCTAGGTCTTGCAGGGTATAAGGTAGACCCAAAGAAAATTCTAGTGATTATTTATTTTCTTATCCCAAAAACAATCACATCATTATGAGGATTCCTATATCTTCTAGGGTATTATAGAAATTTTGTAAAAAATTATGCAGAGATTGTGGCTCTGCTAACAACATCATTAAAACAAGATTCCTTTAGATGGAATGATGCAATTGATTCATGCTTTAATAATATGAAGACTTTAATGACAGCCACCCTTGTTTTGGTTTCCTAAACTTGGAAAAACCATTTTTCCTCAAATGTGATGCTTCTAGAGTGAGATTAGGAGCTTTCCTTAAATGCAAGATAATCACCCCATTTCCTTATAAAGTTGAATATTAAAACCAAAAGAGCATATGAAATGTACATATAATAAGGAAATTTTTGCAATCATTCATGCCTTGGTAAAATGGAAATAATACATGTTGGGAGCCAAATTTATGGTCAAAACAAATCACAATAGTTTGAAATATTTCTTAAACCAGAAGAAAGAAACCTAGTTTGAAGGCTAAAAGAAAAGGTCAATCATTATTTTAAATCCAATTCAAATTTTGGTGAAAAATAATATATAAGGAATTATAAAGTGTGTCATGTTAAATTTAAATTTTAAAATTGAAGACATTATTTAATACCTATAAAGGGGTATCAGTTTGAAGTTTTGTGGAATATTTTGAAAAATACTTAACTTGAAAGGGGTATCACTTGAAGTTTTGTGGAATATTTTGAAAGGGGTATCACCATCCCCTGGGTTGATTTTTAATACTTAACTTGGTTTTTATAGAAAACCTTGATAGATACAAGAGAGAATATAGCCCTTAAATTCATAAATAAACCCTTAAACTTCAAAAATATCAAATGTATTTCACACAATAATAGACACAAGAATGTAGAAAGAACCCTTAAGGTAGGGTAACACCATCAAATACTCCTTATGGAAGGAATAAATCCACAAGCCATGTTTTCTACAAGTATCAAATTCCAACATCTAACATATCCAATACAATGATACTCGTGTATTTATAGTTTCTCATGAGTATTCATAGGGGTCTATGCCAACTACCCCTTATTATTATATTATTTTCTCTTAACTACCTATTGGGATTATTTATTACCCATTAGATACCAAGTGGGCATATTCTATGATTATGGTCACATTACATTCATTATCCCATTGGATACCACCCTAGGTACCCCATATTATCCTTCCTAGGTACATTACATTCCATCCCCCTTGATATGCTTCATCCCCAAACATGGGAAGAAGCCATGTAATATGACCTGCTAAGCAATGCATCCAAATGGTACCATGCACGGGAATCCATCTATCCTAGTGAAATGTGGACATGGGATCCTACTGTGGCCTTTCCTCCTCGATCTTGATTTTGGTTTTTCCTTGGGTTCCATGTATTTGATATTCTACTCTAATATCTCCATGCATTGCTTTTATTCATCCATGTGCCTCCATATTAGTTTCCTTTTTGGTTCCACGTTGATTCATAGTAATTTTGTTGTCATTTGTGCCCCCGCCTCTAATGACTAGTGTTTCTTCGCGTGGTGTGGGTGGAAATATGCATCAACCTTATCTATTGGTTCTTCTTTATTTGACTCTTAAACATGTGGTTCCTTTGAGTCATGTGTCTCTGTATATTTTTATTTCTTTCTATGTCCTTCATAGGGATTTTATTTGTGTGCTTCTATAGGCTCATATTTTTATTCAACCATAGCTATTGGTTATTCTTTCTTTGACTCTTCAATGTGTGGTTCCTTTGAGTCATTTAACTCCTTATCATATTCTTCCTTTTTATGCCCTTCATGGGGATTTTCTTCATGTGTGTCTATAGGTGTTAGCGATATTTCTTGCTAGGGGGGTTAGAAATCAAATGAATGGGTTAAAACCCACTTATCCAAAGTCTCGGGCAGCATGCGCCCGTGGTAAGCAGTGAGCAGGATCGGACGATCTGGATC
>JASDQU010348562.1:0-12298 GCA_032191745.1 Picea mariana
GAAAGAATACTATGAGTATCTGGTCAAATGGAAGGGCCATCTAGTTGAGGATGCTAGCTGGGAGACTGAAGCAAAGATTCTGAAGCATGGATAGACCATGCAAGAGCTCATGGACAGGAGCCCATGAAAGTTTTCAAGGAAGGGAGTATGATGCAGGAGCATCCCTCACGTCAAGCGAGCCAACGTGGAAGCGGAAGACATCTGGAAGGCATCCAGCACAAATTTTTGAAATTTCCCTTGAAGTCGATGCACCAAACATAAATGAGATCATTTAATGAAGGCACCTTGGTATAATGTAATCAGACCTTGAGCACCCCGCTATCGTCTGAAGTAGATGGAGGCATTTATAATAGTTAATGCAGGTAGATAGGATTTTAATATTAGATTAGACAGTTTTAGAAGAGAAGAGGGAAAACGGATATAGACACCCTCATTGTACATTGTAACATAGTTGAAGCAGGAAGAGCACAGGAGAATAACAGAGAGTTGTAGAAGAACATCCATGTATAGATCTTGAATTAATAAAAGAAGTTGATTCAAATCCATGGTTTTGTGTCTTTTCTCTGTGTGTTGATGTTAAATGATGTGCTCATGAGTGTTTGTTTTCCTGTTATGCATTTGCTTTATTGCTGTGTATGAGATTTCATGGTTGAGTTTGAAATTTGAGGGGAATAAGAAATGAGTTTCAGTTGTTTCTCTATCTGAGCAAGGATTCCTGCAAGGAGTCTAGTCGAAAACGTCTGCAAGGTGTGCATTGATGGAGGCTCAGGTAGTTTAACTCTTGTTCTCGTTCACCCAGAAGTAAAATTGGGGTACTGGAGCCGTGCCAGGAGGGAGCAGGCTAAGGGAGAGTCTCAGTTGTGAATCTGAGCGAAGTGCTGGAAGACTGCTGCTGTAGGTGTGCGCAAGGTCGAAGATCTCAAACATTTAGGGTGTTTGAATTTTTTTCGAGTGCGAGTAGGGGGTTTTAAATTCTAAATCTTTATAATTGACAAAGATCAAGAGGTATAGTACCTTTGAGTGAACCCTGAAGAGAAGCATAGGGAATTGTGCGTGATAGTGTTAGAACAGGCGTCACAAGTTTGCACACAGGAGAATGAGTTCTGTGGAGGAACACATACTCCTTTTGCAAATTCCTCAAAGAGGGGAGATAGACGATCAGGATCTTGAGGAAAGGATTGGTGAAAATCCTGTCAGCCGTTGCATCTGTCAAAGAAGAGAGGAGGTTACGGTCGTGTTCGGAGGTTAATCTCAGGAGGATCACGAGCCGTAGGATCGTTGTTGGGTTAACCGTCAACCGTTCGATCAGGCAGAAGTTGTGTTGGGGTTAATACCTAGTAATTAGAGGAAAGTCCTAGAGAGGCATCATGATATTGGAGCATTGGGGTTTCAGAAGTCCAGAGACTCAAGACCTTTCAAGTCTAGAAACCCCGAGAAGAAGTCCTAGCCGTGGATCTTAGGGCGGACACACTTCGGAAGGTCCGAGAGGAGTCAGGGTTCGGCATTTTGGGAATCCTGGGGACAAAGAAATCGTTACATCAAGAATCACGATCCAACGATGTCTGAAAATGCGATGAGGAGATAGTCACGTGGGAGAGTCAACCCTCACGTGCATTGGGAATCAATGTTTTGTGATTCTTGGGAATCATAGCAGTGGGAATCGTGAAATTCTGAAACGCGATTTCCCGACAGGAACAAAGAGTGGGCCACGAGGAAGTTGGCATGGAGGACATGTGGCATACCACATCGGGGTTCGGGAAAAGGTAAGTCCTAAAAGCCTTGGTATCAGGAGTCGTGATCCCGCGAAGCCCGAAGTCTCGACAAGGAAAGTCGTTTATCGGTGTTTGAGTCTTTGGGATATCGGGGATCTTGGTGACAAGTTGTTTGTGCACTTTGAAATCACAAACCGCGAAACCCCGATGAGGAGTATGACTATGGTCACATAAGGAGCGGTCTTGTGGACAAAATGCTTAGCCCAGGAGGCTAAGGCAGTAGGGAAGTATATTGGGGTTCGAGGTTTGGTAAAGTGAAGTGTTTGAGCATCACGAGTGTCAAAATCCAGACAGGAGAAACTCCGATAGGAACGTGAAAGGTCAGCGTTGAATTACATCAGGGTTCGAGGTTTTGAGAATCCAAAAACACTCGACTACAGGACTCGCGAAACTGTGAAGTTTGATTTCCCGATCGATTAAGGGAGATCTTTCAGAGAACTATTGTGGGTGTAGAAAATTCCCGATAGGGAATTTTAAGAGCTTTTGAGTTCTTTGGGCCAAGGATGGAGGAGGTCCTGTGAGCGGACATGCCTGGGAGGCGCAACTGTGTCAAGTGGTATCAGAGCACCAGAAAGAATCTTTGCTTTCTGTAGCAGGGAGAAGGAAATTCACTATGCCGCTGAGAAGAGATAGACAGTCACCTAATCCAGAGGATAGGGAGATTCTGCAACGAAGGGGTAGGCAGATGGAAGATCTAGCCATAGAAAGACAAATGTGTGATCTCCGAGCCAGACTCGAAGACATGGAGACAGTGAAAAGACGCACAGCCAGTGCAGGGGATCTGAGTGATTCCGACAATGAAGTTGAGGCTGAACATGAGGAAGAAGCTACAGCCGAGGATGCAGCCAATGAACGTCTAATTAAAGCTATTGCACGGATGGGTGCAAAAACGAAGATGGACATTCTAGTTTATGAGGGGAATCTGGATGCGGAAGAGATTCTAGATTGGATTAGAGCTCTGGATACATAATTCGATTATGAAGATGTCGAAGAGGATAAGAAAGTCAGGCATGCTGTCACGATATTGAAGGGACACGCAGCATTATGGTGGGATGAGCTACAAGTAGATAGACGCTGCAAGGGAAAGAAAAAAATTAAAAGTTGGGATCGAATGATTGCAAAGATGAAGGCAAAGTTCATCCCTAGAGATTATCAAATCACTTTGTTTAGGAGGATGCAGAACCTGAGACAGAAGATGATGACAGTAAAAGAATACATAGAGGAATTCTATCGACTGAATATCAGGGCAGGTCATCGAGAGAGCGATGATGAGAAAGTTGCCAAGTATATGAATCGATTGAGATACAATATCCAGGACAAGATGAGTATGGAAACCATCCGAATGATAGAGGATGCCTATCAAATGGATTTGAAAGCTGAAGAGAAGCTGAGTCATAAGCAAGGTCAGCGAGGCCAAGGCAGGAGTCAGCCCAAAGGCAAATCGGTTGCCCAAGATAAATACCAGAAGCCCAAGGACGACTGGAAAAAGCCTTAGACTAGAACCGAGAGATGTGGAAGTTCACAGTGAGGCCAGCATGCTAAACAGAGAGGGAAACATATAGAGCAGAGAGGAGGATACGCTAATAATAACATGTTTCCTCATACAAGAGCTAGAGGAAGAGGAAGAGGTGGAGTAATCACATGCTTCACATGTGGGAAAAATGGGCACAAGTCATTCGACTGTCCAAATAAAAAGAAGGATGGAGGGGAAGCTCACAGCGCCAAGGCACAAAGGCAAGATGTTGAAGTGAAAGATGCAGAAGGAGGAAGGTCATTGATGATGCGTAAGGTTCTCTTAACACCCAAGAAGGAGGTGGAGGACTCAGCTCAAAGAAACAAACTTTTCAGGACTGCTTGCAAAACCAAGGACAGGGTATGCAAGGTTATTGTGGACAGCGGTAGCACAGATAATCTCATTTCAACTGATATTGTAGAGAAGCTGGAGCTAGAAACGGCTGATCACCTGAGTCCATACAAAGTTTCATGGATAGAAAAGGGACATCAGGTAAATGTCACTAAACAACGTTTAGTTGAATTCAAAATAGGAGGGTATAATGATAAAATACTCTGTGATGTTATTCCTATGGATGTCTGTCATTTATTGTTGGGCAGACCATGGAAATATGAAAGGAACGTAATTCATGATGGGAAGATGAATACGTATACTCTAGAGAAGAATGGGAGGACACACATGTTGCTTCCAATAAAAGATAAGGAAGTAAAACCAGAAGGGATAAATACTGTACTCCTCATGAGTGGGAAGGAGATTCTTATGGAGGTGAAGAAAAAAGAATATCCACAATTCTTTGTGGTCAGGAAACCAAGGATCGTTTTGACTAGAACGAGAGTAGACAATTTTCCAAGAGAAATTCAGGAACTATTGGAAGATTTCGCTGACATCGTGGTGGATGAATTACCTCGTTCGTTGCCGTCGATGAGGAGTGTGAGTCATCATATAGACCTCATACCAAGAGCTAGTTTATCAACTAAATCCACGTACAAGTTGATGCCACAAGAAAATGAAGAGGTCAAGAAGCAGGTCCAGGAGCTGCTAGACAAAGGATTGGTCAGGGAAAGTTTGAGCCCATGTGCCATTCCAACGGTACTCAGTCAAAAAAAGGATGGAGGTTGGAGATTGGGCACCAACTCGAGGGCCATCAACAAGATAACCATCAGGTACAAGTTTCCATTATCGAGGATGGATGATCTAATGGATTGCTTAAGTAAAGCAAATTTTTCTTCAAAGGCTGATTTGAAAAGTGGATATCACCAAATTTGCATGAGAGAAGGTGATGAGTGGAAAACAACATTCAAGACAAACAAAGGTTTGTATGAATGGCTTGTCATGCCATTTGGCTTGACAAATGCGTCGAGTACCTTTATGAGGTTAATGAATGAATTCCTAAGGGAATTCATCGGGAAGTTTGTCATTGTGTATCTGGATGACATATTAATTTTCAGCAAAACAAAGGTAGAACATCTGATCCATTTAGCTACAGCAGGAGAAGTTGTTGATTAACATGAGGAAATATTCATTTATGAATAAATAACTCATTTACTTGGGATTTATTATATCTGCGAATGAATTGAAGATGCATCCAGATAAGGTGGAGGTAATTAAAAATTGGCCATCACCGAGAAATATTTTTGAGGTGAGAAGTTTTCATGGACTGGCTAGTTTCTACTCGAAGTTCATCAGAAATTTCAGTGGGATTAGCGCAGCGATGATGGATACAGTCAAGAAAAGACATAAATCTTTTCACTGGACTGAAGAGGCTAAGAAAGTTTCAAATTGTTGAAATGAAAGATCACGGAACAACCGGTTCTGGTGTTGCCGGATTTCCAAAAGACATTTCAGGTGAAATGCGATGCAAGCAGGTTTGCCATAGGAGCGGTCTTGAGTCAGGGGGACAGACCGATTGCATATTTCAGCGAGAAGTTGAATGAGGAGAAATTGAAGTACTCCACGTATGATAAGGAATTTTATGCTATTATATAGGCATTGAAAAAATGGAGGCACTATTTGATTCCAAAGGAATTTGTTTTATACAGTGATAATCATGCCTTACAGTTTGTGACTCGACAGGAAAAGTTAAATCTGAAACATGCTAAATGGGTTGAGTATATGTAGAATTTTACTTTTGTAATCAAGCATATTTTGGGTACTGCTAACAAAGTGGCTGATGCTTTGAGCAGGAATTGTTTGCTGTTGCAGGAGTTCCGAGTCAAAACGTTGGGTTTTGATGATCTCAGGGACATGTACGTAGATGATCAAGATTTCAAAGAAGCATATGAAGCAGCTGAGAACCCAGTTTTCAGATATAGAAGCTAGTGGATAGACTATATGATCTAAGAAGGATTATTGTTCAGAGGTAATCAGTTGTGTATTGCAAACTTCTCCATGAGGGAGAATCTATTAAAGGAGAAACATAGTGGAGGATTGGTCAGACACTTCAGTCATGATAAGACATTTGCAAAGCTTAGCAAGTCATACTTTTGTCCAGGGATGTGGTCAGAGGTCAAACGGTCTGTAAACAGATGTAGAATTTGCCAACATTCAAAGGGAAGAAAGCAGAATGCAGGATTCTATCAACCATTACCCATACCCGAGAGGTCGTGGGATGAAATCAACATGGATTTCATATTCGGATTGCCAAGGATGCAAAGAGGATTTGATTCAATCTTTGTAGTAGTGGATAGGTTTTCGAAGATGGCACATTTTATTCCATGCCAGAAAACCAGTGATGTGACTCACATCACAAATCTGTTTTTCAAAGAGGTCGTTCAACTTCATGGCTTACCCAGAAGTATAGTTTCAGACAGAGATACAAAGTTCGTGGGACATTTCTGGAGGACACTGTGGAAAAATATGGGGACTAACTTGATGTTTAGTTCTTCCTATCATCCTCAGACAGATGGGCAAATAGAAGTGGTGAACAAAAGTCTGGGAGACTTGCTGAGAAGCTTGGTGACAGAGCACCATAGCCAGTGGGATAATATATTGCCACAGGCAGAGTTCGCATATAATGACTCAGTGAACAGGAGCACCGGACAAAGTCCATTTCAGATTGTGTATGGCATGCAGCTGAGAGGAGTTTCTAAATTAAGGGATTCAGAACAGACTGCGACTAGGAGCGCAAGTGTCGAAGAATTCACAGAGGCGATGAAAGAACTTCACAGCCAGGTGAAGCAGCGACTACTAGATTCAAGTCACAAATATAAGCGCAGAGCCAACCAGTGGAAGAGACAACTTCAGTTCGAAGTTGGTGAATTAGTTTTGGCACATTTGAGGAAAGAAAGATTCCCGAGGGGAACATACAATAAATTGAAAATGAAGAAAATCGGGCCATGTAAGGTCTTGAAGAAATTGGGGGAAAATGATTATGAGATCGAGTTACCGGATGGGATCGGAATATCTACGATATTCAATGTCTCAGATTTATACCCATATAAAATTGAAGAGACTGGAACAAGTGATGAACAACGAGAGGTTTAGTGGCAGAAGAAGATGCCAGTTGTAGAGAAGCCACAGATGGAATGCATACTGGATAAACGAGTGGGTAAGAAGACCAGGAGGAAAGAATACTATGAGTATCTAGTCAAATGGAAGGGCCATCCAGTTGAAGATGCCAGCTGGGAGACTGAAGCAGAGATTCTGAAGCACGGACAGACCATGCAAGAGCTCATGGATAGGAGCCCATGAAAGTTTTCAAGCGAGGGAGTATGATGCGGGAGCATCCCTCATGTCAAGCGAGCCAATGTGGAAGCGGAAGACAGCGGGAAGGCGTCTAGCACAAATTTTTGAAATTTCCCTTGAAGTGGATGCGCCAAACATAAATGAGATCATTTAATGAAGGTACCTTGGTATAATGTAATCAGACATTGAGCGCCCCACTCTCGTCTGAAGTAGATGGAGGCATTTATAATAGTTAATGCAGGTAGATAGGATTTTAATATTAGATTAGACAGTTTTAGAAGAGAAGAGGGAAAACGGATATAGACATCCTCATTGTACATTGTAACATAGTTGAAGTAGGAAGCGCACAGAAGAATAACAGAGAGCTGTAGAAGAACATCCATGTATAGATCTCTAATTAATAGAAGAAGTTGATTCAAATCCATGGTTTTGTGTCTTTTCTCTGTGTGTTGATGTTAAATGACGTGCTCATGAGTGTTTGTTTTCCTGTTATGCATTTGCTTTATTGCTGTGTATGAGATTTCATGGTTGAGTTTGAAATTTGAGGGGAAGAAGAAATGAGTTTCAATTGTTTCTCTATCTGAGCGAGGATTCCTGCAAGGAGTGCAGTCGAAAATGTCTGCAAGGTGTGCGTTGACGGAGGCTCAAGCAGTTTAACTCTTGTTCTTGTTAACCCAGAAGTAAAATTGGGGTACTGGAGCCGTGCCAGAAGGGCGCAGGCTAAGGGAGAGTCTCAGTTGTGAATCTGAGTGAAGTGCTGGAAGACTGCTGCTGCAGGTGTGCGCAGGGTCGAAGATCTCAAACATTTAGGGTGTTTGAAGGTTTGTCGAGTGCGAGTAGGGCGTTTTAAATTTTGAATCTTCAAAATTGACAAATCTCAGGAGGTATAGTAGCTTTGAGTGAACCCTAAAGAGAAGCACAGGGAGTTGTGCGTGATAGTGTTAGAACAGGTGTCGCAAGTTTTCACGCAGGAGGACGTGTTTCGTGGAGGAACACATACTCCTTTTGCAGATTCCTCAAAGAGGGGAGATAGACGATCGGGATCTTGAGGAAAGCATTATTGAAAATCCCATCAGCCGTTGGATCTGCTAAAGAAGCGAGGAGGTTACAAGCATGTTCGGAGGTTAAGCTTAGGAGGATCACGAGCCGTAGGATCGTTGTTGGGTTAACCGTCAGCCGTTCAATCAGGAAGAAGTTGCATTGGGGTTAAGACCTAGTGAGCAGAGGAAAGTCTCGGAGAGGCATCGAGATATTGGAGCATCGGGGTTTCCGAAGTCCAGAGACTTGAGACCTTTCAAGTCTCAAAACCCCGAGAAGAAGTCCTAGCCATGGATCTCAGGGCGGACACGCGTCGGAAGGTCCAAGAGGAGTCGGGGTTCGACATTTTGGGAATCCCAGGGACAAAGAAATCATTACATCAAGAATCGTGATCCCGCGATGTCTGAAAAGGTGATAAGGAGATAGTGACGTGGGAGAGTCAACCCTCATGTGCATCAAGAATCGTTGTTTTGTGATTCTTGGGAATCATAGCAGTGGGAATCACGAAATTCTGAAACGCGATTTCCTTATGGGAACAAAGAGTAGGCCACGGGGAAGTCGTCATGGAGGATAGGTGGCATACCACATCGGGGTTCGGGAAAAGGTAAGTCCTAAAAACCTTGGTATCAGGATTCATGATCCCGTGAAGCCCGAAGTCCCGACAAGGAAAGCTGTTTATCGGTGTTTGAGTCATCAGGATATCAGGGATCCTGGTGACAAGTTGTTTGTGCACTTTGAAATCGCAAACTGTGAAGCCCTGATGAGGAGTATGACTGCGGTCAGATAAGGAGCGGTCGCATGGACAAAATGCTTAGCCTAGGAGGCTAAGGCAGCAGGGAAGTGTATCGGGGTTCGGGGTTTGGTAAAGAGAAGTGTTTGAGCATCGCGAGTGCCAAAATCCTGACAGGAGAAACTCCGATAGGGACATGAAAGGTCAGTGTTGACTTACATCGGGGTTGGGGGTTTTGAGAATCCAAAAACACTCAACTACAGGACTCGCAAAACTGCGAAGTCTGATTTCCCGATCGATTAAGGGAGATCTTTCAGAGAACTGCTGTGGGTGTAGAAAATTCTTGATAGGGAATTTGAAGAGATTTTTAGTTCTTCGGGCCAAGGAAGGAGGAGGTCCTATGAGCGGACATTCCTGGGAGGTGCGACTGTGTCACTTTCCTAGATTAATTTCTTGCTTTCCTAGTTAGTCTTTCAATGTTTTCCTAGATTAATTGCATTTCAGCAATTTAGATTAGATTACTTCTACTTCAGTCTTGCATATATAGTGTGTGTTGTTTGTAAGCCTATGAAGCTCGGATTGACAAATTAAATAGTTGGGAAAGTACTACAATAGAATTAAATGACAATATTTCCGCCTAACAATGAGCAGATCAAGCAGTTTCTAGAAATGGTGGATGAATTTTTTGAAATGCACATTGACCAAGAAAATTAGAATGACCCTACTGGGATCATGCAGGAAGATGAATATCCTCAGGAGTTATAGTATAAGATCGCTAACCACCGCATTTTGGTGTTAAAAAACAATCAAATTCCTAAGGGTCTAATTTCATTAGAGAGATTATTTGATCAGGACGATATACCCCTAAAGTCCACCTTGCAACCTCAACCCAAAGAGGTTGAATATTGTGATATAGGCACTAAGGAAAACCCTAAACTGGTCAAAATATCTAAATACCTTCCACCCAAAATGAAAATTAAATATGATGAGTTACTCAAACAGTACAAATATGTCTTCGCTTGGTATTACGATGAACTGAAAACTTATGATACCACTGTCATTGAACATAAAATCCCTTTGAAACCGGGCATCAAACCTTTCAGGCAGAAGCTCAGACAGATAAACCCTATAGTCCTTACTGTAATAGAAAGGTAGATAAAAAATCTCCTTGACGCAAAGATTATTGTTCCACTCAGGTATTCCGAGTGGGTAGCTAACTTAGTTCCAGTCAGGAAAAATAGCGGTGAAATTAGACTCTGCCTGGATTTCAGGAACCTAAATAGATCATCCCTTAAATAAAATTATTCTTTCCCTAAAATGGATCACGTCCTAGAAAATGTGGTTGGGGCTAACTGAATGTCTATGATTGATGGCTTTTCAGGTTACAATGAAATTGTGGTCCATGAAGATGAAAAATAAAAAACCGCGTTTACTACTCAATGGGGTACTTTCATGTATGAAAAAATGCCATTCGGTCTGATGAACGCAGGGGCCACCTTTCAACGAGAAATGGACATAGCATTTTTCGGTGAGAGAGATAAGTTTTTCATTATCTATGTCGAGGATTTAACTATTTTTTTTAACTCAGATGTAGAGAACTTGGTACACCTCAAACAAAAATTCGAGAAATGCAGAAAATCCAGTTTTTCACTCAACCCTAAGAAATCCCATTTTGCAATGCAAGAAGGTAAAATCTTAGGCCATATAGTATCTAGGGACAGAATCAAAATCGATCCAAAAAGGGTTGAAGCTATAGATACAATCAATATTCCTAGAAACATAAAGGAAATTCAGTCTTTTTTAGGAAAAATAATTCTTTTAAGAAGATTCATTCCAAATTTCGTTGAAATTGTTAAATTGATTACATATATGATGAAAAAGGATAGCGAGGTCAAATGGATAACCAAAGCTAAAGCATATTTCGAACGCATCAAGAAGGTAATAGGAGAAGCACTGGTGCTGGCCAGTCCATACTACATGAAAGAGTTCTTGTTATTTTCAATTTCATCTGAGCATACTATCGCAGTCATGCTCTTATAGAAGAACGATGAAGGTTTTTAGCAGTTGATAGCATTTTTTAGTAAAATCCTCAGAGACACTGAGTTGAAATATGATATATTGGAAAAAAAGGCGTACGCTATGATGAAGGCCCTCAAATCTTTCAGGACCTACGTACTGCATTCCAAAATAATTGCATACATACCAACCAGCTCTGTTAATGACATATTGGTTCAACTTGATAGTGACGGGAGAAGGGGCCGATGGCTAGCCAAGATTCAGGAATTCGATATTGATTTAAAAATAACTAAACTCATCAAAGGTCAAGGATTGGTTAAGCTAATAGCTTAATCGAATTTCAGATCACTTGAGATAAATCATCTGCAATCTTACGAAGACCTTCCATATATAGAAGAATTCGATGATCAGACACCTGCAACCCAGATCCAAGAAAAATTTTCCACCTCTACTTGGTATGGTGACATAGTATCATACCTCTTGAATCTTCAGTGCCCAAGTGAAATGAATCCTTTTAAGGCGATAACATTGAAGCTGGACACAGTAAAATATTGCATCGTTGACAATCAACTATATTGGAAAGATCCCCTGGGATTTTTACTAAGGTGCCTGATAGAATCTGAAACAGATAATGTTATAAATGAGTTTCATGAAGGGGTGTGTGGAGGACACCACGCCTAGAGGGAAACAACCTATAAAATCCTGAGAGTTGGATACTATTGGCCAAATTTATTTATAGACGTGAATACTAAATTCAGAGCCTGTAATTCTTGTCAATTATTCTCAGGTAAACAAAATCGTCCCACACTACCCTTGACCCCAGTCAAGACATAAGCTCGATTTCAACTATGGGGCCTGGATTTTATCGGAGAAATCCATACACACTCTAGTGCACAACATAAATGGATTCTAATCACCAAAGATTATTTCACTAAATTGGTAGAGGCCATTCCGACACGAAATGCTACAGATTCAGTGGTAAATTTCTTAGAAGAAAACATTTTATCAAGATTCGACTGTCCCCGGAAGATAGTCACAGATAATGCCCAAACTTTCAAATCCATGGCGATGGTTAGTTTTTGTAAGAAATACAACATCGTACTTGGTCATTCCAAATCCTACTATCCTCAGGGAAATGGATTATCTGAGTCATCCAATAAAATCCTAATCACTATAATTAAAAAAAGGTGCTGACTAAAAACAAGAAAGCTTGGCATGTTCATTTGAAATACGCTTTGTGGGAAAATTGCATTGGCACTAAGAAATCGATCGGAATGTCTTCTTTCCAAATGGTATACAACACTGACGTGGTCCTCCCCATAAATATCACTCTACCCGTGATGAATATTTGGAAATACGTGAAGGAAGAACAAAACGATGTTACCAGAAGAATAAACCAGTTAGTTGAAGTCCATCAAAATAGGGCCAAGGTGGATGAGAAACTTTAGAGATATCAAGATAATATAAAATCCCTATTTGATAAAAAAGATAAAGATATGGAATTCCTTCCTGAAGACCTAGTTTTGAAATGGGATGCTAGGAAAT
>JASDQU010348563.1:6314-19337 GCA_032191745.1 Picea mariana
CACTAACCCACTTGACCATTGTTGGGGGGATTAACGAGGTGCCCTAGCAAGCTTGTATCCATGGGTTTTGGTTAGCCACCAGGGGGGATTTGAAGAGCCATCATCCGCTCCCACCATACTATCACTTTACATCTTATCTCCCATACATCCATCCCATTCCCCTAGTCCGGGCATTAGGATGACCTATTTGAGGGGTTACACTTTGTCCTGTGGGAAGAAGGGGCTAAAGGCCCAGGGGGTAAAAGAAGCTGGTAAAAGATAAAAGCCATAGGAGATAAAACCTAGAGATGCCTCGCCCAGGGATCCCCGAGAAGGCAATAAAAGGCCTCTCGATAAGAAACAAAGGGGACCCAAAGAAAAATAACAAAACAAGGCCTAACCAAGAGGATGGGAGGTCTCATCACGAGCCGGCCCATTATGTTCATAGGTATCTAGCAGTATGACCTTGCCATTATCTGGTCACCACGCCAGGGCAATGACCTTTGGTTGCATGGCCAAGGGAAAGGGGGTCTCATCACGAGCCAGCCTTATCATTTCTGCGAAAATACTAGTGGGTAACACTGTCAGCTCTGATCACCACGCCAAGGCAGTGTCCTCTGGTCAGACCTTGAAGTAAAAAAGAAAGAAAAAGTAATAAATAAGAAAAGAATAAAGGCAATGAAGGGGCTTGGAAAAAACTGCATCCATGACGGGTACAGCTCGCCTCATACAAAGGCACCCACGGACAATACCTACCCCTGGTCTTCACTATGACTAGACATCCTTAGACCATATCACTTCACGTTACATGGCTTGAATAATCTTCTTTGGAAACTTTCTTCTTCTTATGGATACTGGCCCAATAGGTTATTCTGTCTTTTTCTTCAACTTTGTATAGTAGATCAGTGTAATATCTTTGAGCTATTGAAGGATATGCTAGGGGTTTTATGCATGTGTTTGATAAATTTAATGATGAAATATGACTGACATTGCTATGATCCCAAGGACTGATGAGCCCATGGAGGGCGAAGTTTTTGATGTGCAGGACCATGCCCGACTGACAGGTACCAGTGGACCGGTACACATGGGGAGATGATTAGCTCGGACCTCCATGGGGCTGAAGAGCCCATCAGATGGTTGCTGGGATGGCAGAGACAGGACAGCGTTATGATAAGCCTTTGCACATGAAGAAAAGAAGGACGTTCCACCTAGGACGCTTTGGCTGAGCCCGGCCTAGGGGGAATCACCCACTTCAGATGGAACGTTTGCCTCTTGATGGACAGGACGTCACCCAGGAGATCTGGACGTCACCTAGAAGCAAGCTCCTAGAGCTTGGTATGGCCAGAAAAACAGTTTCCTGACGAGCTTGGGCTTTACCAAGAGTAAAGCAGATTCTAACCTCTACTTCAAGGTCATGAACGATGAGCTAGTGATATTATTGCTATACGTGGATGACTTATTCTTAACTGGAGAAGAAAAGTTCATCACCGAATGTAAGAAGAGGCTTGCTTCAGAATTTGAGATGAAAGACCTTGGCCTAATGCATTATTTCTTAGGTCTTGAGGTATGGCAGAGTCCAGAGAGGATCATCCTTAACCAAGGGAAGTATGCAATCGAAATCCTGAAGAGATTCGACATGTTAGAGTGCACGTCCATGAATACACCCATGGAAACGAAGCTGAAGTTGTTGGTCGACACTTCATCAGAATTGATTGATGCCATGCTGTATAGATAGATTATTGGATCGCTGATGTACCTGACGCGCACCAGACCAGATATTTGTTTTGCTGTGAACACCTTGAGTTAGTTTCTGGTAAAACCCAGACATGTTCACCTAGTGGTTGCAAAACATGTGATGAGGTACCTTAAGGGTACATTAGATTGTGGTCTCAGTTATGATGGAGATCATGATTTCACATTGGGTGGGTACACTGATTCAGATTGGGCTGGAAGTGCTTCTGATAGGAAGAACACTTCAGGATGCTGTTTCAGTTTGGGATCAGCCATGATCTCATGGCAGAGTAGGAAGCAATCCAACATTGCTCTCAGCACAGCGGAAGCAGAATACATTGCTGCGTGTTCTGCTAGTTGCGAAGCTATATGGCTTCGTAAGTTGTTGACCGACCTATTTGACCTAGAGATGGAAGTAACCACAATCCTATGTGACAACCAAAGCTGCATAAAGATGACAGAGAATCCTGTATTCCATGACAGGTTGAAGCACATAGAGATACGATATCATTACATCCGTAACATGGTGTAGAGAGGAGCCATAAAGCTCCAGTACGTTAGCACGGATGAACAGGTTGCTAATGTGTTGACCAAGCCTCTATCTCATGTAAAATTTGAGCACTTTCGAGATAAGCTTGGTATAGTCCGAAAGGACCTTCCTCGAAAGGGGGAGTAGCATTGTGATGAGATATACCTAGTACTATGCTTCCAGCTTAACCGCTGTGACGTAAAGCAAGTCTAGTTGTTGTGATGAGATGTGACTAGTACTGTGCTTCCAGCTTGATAGCTGTGACGTAAAGCCAGTCTAGTATCTTGCTTCCAGCTTGATTGCTGTGACGTAAAGCAAGACGTTGAGATGAGACTAGTACAGTGCTTCCAGCTTGAGAGCTGTGACGTAAAGCCAGTCTAGTATCTTACTTCCAGCTTGAGTGTTGTGACGTAAAGCAAGACATTGAGATGAGACTAGTATTGTGCTTCTAGCTTGAGAGTTGTGATGTAAAGCCAGTCTAGTATCTTGCTTCCAGCTTGATTGCTATGACGTAAAGCAAAACGATGAGATGAGACTAGCACTGTGCTTCCAGCTTGAGAGTTGTGACGTAAAGCCAGTCTAGTATCTTGCTTCCAACTTGATTGTTGTGACGTAAAGCAAGATGATGAGATGAGACTAGCACTATGCTTCCAGTTTGATAGATGTGATGTAAAACCAGTCTAGTATCTTGCTTCCAGCTTGATTGCTGTGACGTAAAGCAAGACGAGTATCTTGCCTCCAACTTGATTGCTGTGACATAAAGCAAGACGAGTATCTTGCTTCCAGCTTGATTGCTGTGACGTAAAGCAGGACGAGTACTGTGCTTCCAGCTTGACAACTGTGACGTAAAGCTAGTCCAGTATTATGATGATGAACCAGCCTCGTGCTGTAATGATGATGTATTAGTTTTATACTAATTCATATTGATGCAGATGATGATCGCATTCCTTTGAGATTGACGATGCTGCCGATGAAGAAAACTTCCGATGATTTATAGATACGCCAATCAGTGTTCCAAGACGATATTGATGATGCTGTCCTCCTAATGCTGTTGATGATGCAGTCCTCTCTCTCGCCTGATGCTGTTGAAGAATACGGTTCTTGTTAAGGGGGAGTGTTGAAATAATGTAACTGCAAAGTGTATTCTGATTATTATTTGATATATTATTCATTGGATCAATCCCCATTGTGGATTGATTATGTCGATTATTGTAAAGGACCAAATCCCCTTTTGCGGATTGGTCAAAATGTAATTGTAATAGGCAGAATAAGAAGTCGGCCCTGTTGCCGTCCTAATACACACTTGCAAACGTGAGCGAAGTCCAGCTCACTTAGTGTGTCCTTGGAGACACAATGCCTAGGTTCACAGTCCACACTGTCACCTTGACTGGAACCTCTTCCTTCTAGGCTTACTCCTAGGGAAGCCAAGGGGGGTAGACCCTAGTTACTAGATATGGTTTAACTTTAAAGTTCTAGGAGTTGATTTTAATTTGTTAAAAGGTTTGGGGGAATACTAGCCTATGATGCTAAAGCAGCAAATGCAAAGTGCAAGATTGATTATGACAAGCAAACCCTTCCCTAAGTCAACTAAGACTAGTGCCTAAAGGTTGGGCAAGGGGTCAACTAAGTTTTGAGGGAGGTTCAATTACAAAATATTACAAGTAAAAGAATTAGAACTACCCCACAAATAAAGATACAACTACTTACACAATGAAAGATAAATGTTACAAGGATACAAGATATACACAAATTACAAATAAACAAGCTAAATAATGATGCTAAAATGTGAAAGTTAAGAGATATTCAAAACCAAGATCATCACATAAAGCCAAGCATGCCCCAATAGCACTTACTCTATTGGATTGCTTTTCAATGGCAACCACTAAAGCACTCAAGATTCAAGAAGATGATGCCTCCCAAATGGGATACCCAACTTCTTCAAGAATCACACCACAAGGCATTAACAAAGATATGAGTATTTGAAAACTTAATGCTCAATAAAACATTCAGATAAATGAACCACAACATTGCATGAAAGATATGGAAATATGAAAGTACTTGCAATATGAACTTCTAAACAATCATCTAAAGATACCCCAGGAAAGGATTGTCTAGAAGACTAAGTGGTTAGGAGTTGTTTAAAGATTAAGTAAATTTTATTTGCCCTCTCCCTAACTAAGTGTTTGAACCTTAAACCTCCTCCTCCTGTTGCCAAATAGCTGCCGGGTGCTCAAGATAGTAAGGCAACGAGGCCCACCCTAGCTTCCACGGTAAGCCTTGACAGTAAGAGTACTTCTTGGAGAGGACACCCACCTGGAGTGCCACGGGGCAGTCCCCTGCCACTACTCTCCGTTGTTTTCCTCAAACCCGTTTTAGATGGTGAAGATGGAATTAGGTTGTCCTAAGTTGTCTAAAAAGTTATTATGACTTGCGGGTAAGTCTTTAAGTGTGTTTGGAGTGTGTTGACCGCCTATTCAGCTAGGGGTCAACTCATGTGCCATGAAGTTTGCATCATCAGATGCACATATGTTCCAGACAGTATTGGTTCTACTTGGGCATTTGATGCCCCAGCACAAATTTTTGTAAACGAAATTTCCGCACCCCTGCGTGGGTTAATTATGTAATGAGTCAGCATGAGTCATGGTTAGGTCAGGTACCTTGGGATTTTTCCATTAAGGGAGTTCCTTTCACCGAGGATTTTTTATCCTCAGGTTGTTAGCCGGGCTCCCGGGCCTGGTTGACTTCCCTTGAGTTTTTCCCTCCGCACATGCAATAATTTCCTCCAAAGTGCTGAACGACGTCTTAATGGTTTCGTCCTTTGGTAACCTTTGTTTAGGAATGTTGCAAATGACCATGCTAGACAGTGTAGAAAGTTTCGCGGAATTTCGTCGAGTCTAGATAGGTTTTTTTTAATTAATTAAGTCTTTAATGATTTAATTAATTAATTTTTTTTTTTGAGCTAAATGATGTAAAAACTCGGTCTTGGGGATTTTGATAGGGGTATTTGTGCTCAAAAGAAATGGAATAGCACCCCCTACACCCATAGACCAAGTTTTAGCTCAGTTGGACAAGTTTTGCTATGTCTAAGTCCACTTAGAGTCAGAGGCAGTCAAAAACAACAATTTTAATTGCTAAGATGACATTGGTCATATGTCGAAATTATTGTAATTTTTGAGTTAGTGAGTTAGTGGTAAGGTGACAATGAGCAAGTTAGACCCCCCTAACCTACCCAAACCCATCCTAACCACTTGAAACCTTAGTCTACACATTTAACTTACTTTTACACCCTTTTTTCCCTTGCCCTAAGGGAAAAAACGACCCCCCTTAACCCAAACTTTAATAAACTTGACTCAAACCTTAATCTTTTCACTTAAGACTTGGTGTGGGCCCCTCATACATGAGGTGCGCCCCTCCTAGACCTCCACTTCACCTTCCCATGGCCCACACGTTCCAACTCATTGCTTGTGTGGCGCCCCTCCTCTATACCTCACGCCCCCCTCACTAAACTCACGCCCCTTCTCACTCCAGCTCATGTGTTTGAGCTTCCACATGTCTTGTGGGCCCCTCTCATGTGAGGTGCGCCCCCCTTGACCTATCCTCTCACTCCCTCTTGTCCCCACGCCTTGCCAACTCATCAATCCTAAGCTAAAACCCTAGATAGGGCGCCCCTCTTCTAGAGATTCTCAATCTCTCTCTAGATCTAACACATGGCTTCCATCAAAGGCCCCTCTCTTTGCCTCTAGAGTCTCTTTGCCTCTAGAGCTATAAGAGAGACCCCTCCCCTCCTCATTTCCTCACCATTCTTTGAGCTACTGTTATGCTGCTRAAATTTCATTCCAACTCTCATGCTCTTGCCATCAAGCCACTCAACTCACCATTCTCTCATTTTTGGATTAATAGAGAAAAGCTTTGGAGGATTTTGGAAGAAATTGAAGAGTACTCTTGTTTCTTCTTCTCATGAGGTGACAWTGTGTTATTCTAGTTTGATTGTGTTGTAGCAAGTAGATCTTTGGTAGAGTATTYTACYWGGGTAAKCTGATTTAAGAGTATTCTTRTTGGTTTATGTTCATGTGGGATAGCTTAGGATTGCAAGTATTTCTTTCTAAGTTTATTTCAATGCAACTATCTACTTCCATGCTTCACTCTTTTGCTTGAGTTTTGCAGGTGATCTCAAAAGGATATTGGGATAGCATCCGGAGGAGCCTACCCTTAGCCTTTCTTACACTCCAATCATTTTCTCATTGTCCATTTTATTTCTGCACACGTTTCATATATTTTTCAGCATACTAACCTCTAGGATAGGTCAATATTATACACTTTTCTTGCAGATTTTTGTATGAAAATTTTCTGTGTTAAAGAAGAAAATTTTCTTTGACTTTTGTTGTGTTTTTTTCAGCATTTCCAGGAAGCTTTTGCTTGCTGGCTTTTGCAGAAGCTTACCAGCAACAAGGGGAAAAGCTGCCCAAATTCGCCCACAAGCTTCAGCCAAGACATATCTTCAGTGGGTAACGAATTTCTAACGTTTCCCTAGTATATTTCTGTAGATTTTTGTACATTTCAGTGCTATTTCATTCATATTTCTGTATATGTGTAAAGCCATTTTATTGCGGACACCTTGGGAGTGAGCTTGGCCTAGCCAACCCCCCAAAATCGTCTTGGCCTGTTTTATTATTCATTTCTAAGTTATTCAATAAATCTTTTATTTTTTATTTTTTGGTTAATATTGTTAAGATAGTTTCTGCTTGAGCAGTCGGCCAGGAGCCTACCTGACATTCTCTCTCCCCGGCTCTCCGACGCTAGAGAACGAAGGTTGAATGCCCTGCTTTTCTGTGCAGTCATATCTTAAGGATATTAATCTAATGTGCTGGCACCTTGGGGGAGTCATCCCCAAAATCGCCTCGGCCTAAAGGAAAACTACTTTTGATTCAGTTTTGTCTTGCATATTTGCCGGCACCTTGGGGGAGTCATCCCCAAAATCGCCCTGGGCTTAAAGAAAATTAATCTTAACTTGTTTTCAGTTTCTGTATTGCCGGCACCTTGGGGGAGTCATCCCCAAAATTGCCTTGGCTTTAAGGGAAATCAACTGGTGATAGTTTACTTGCTTAGTATTTGGAATATCTTTTAGTGATCATCAGTTACAAGTTATTTTTGCTTTGAATATCTCATTTTTATGCTCACGTACTGTGTTGATGATGGTTAGTTCTTAGATTAATCTTTGATGCTCATTTTGCTCACGTCCTAGTTCATGGATTAATCACTCATTATGGCACGTCTTTGCTAATTGTTTAACATCTAATGCTTTAACTTTTCCATTTCAAGGCAAGTCTTGCATTCATCTATCGTATTTTTATGAGTTGAATATTTCACATTTGAAGCACCCACGTCTTACATACTTGATCTACTGCTTTGTGGTTTAAATGTTCACAAGTTAAACATTTCACAGCTCACGTCTTGGCTCCTTTGCTTAGGCAGCTACGTCCCATTTTATGTTGCTCATGTCTTGGTAAATGTTCTAAGCACTCACGTCTTTCTCTTACTATTCAGGCACTCACGTTTTGCACATATGACATAATGCTTATGGTTTAAATACTCATGGTTTAGACATCTTAATGCTCACGACCTAGTTTATGATTTAACATTTACCTTGTTGATGCTCACGTCCTACTTCTCATGATAGATATCTTTTGCTTATGGTTATGGATGACATATATGTGATGGATTGTCTTTGAGCTCACGGCCTCACTTACGTTTTTAGCATTTATATTTGATTCATCTCCATTTATGGTCTAAGGCATATACACTCACGTCTACATTCTGCAAGTGCTCACGCTCCATCTTTCATTTCAGTTTTACTTGCAGTTACGTATGAATGGTTCATGAATTGATGGTCTATATCTTGCAACGTTCCTTTTGTATTATGATGTATTGATGGTTTAATATGGTGCTATATTTACTTTACATGTTGATACGCTATTGATGGTAATCTGATTTCACTTTTCAAGCATCGTTTTACATACATTTTGCTCACGGCCATACGCTAAAAACTCAATTTTTAAGGTCCTAAAATTCTTCTAAAAGCAACCCAACACACTTAAAGACCCACCCGAGGGTCATAATAACTTTTAGTAACAGTTTAGGAGCCTCATTCATCTGCCTCCACCATCTAAAACGGGTTTGAGGGACAGTCCAGGCGGTAGTGGCGGGGGACCATCCCGTGGTTTCGTTGGGGAGATCCCGCGACTGGACTACCTCTTACTGTGCGGGCTGACCTTGGAAGCTAGGGTAGGGACTCGTAGCCCTACTATCTTGAGCACCGGGCAGTCATTTGGCCAAGGGAGGAGGAAGTTTGAAGCACTCACAACTAGTTAGGGGGAGGGAATTAAAATCCTTAAGAAATTACACTTAGTTGCATAGACCACTTGTGTATGTTTGGGGGGATTTAGATGTATGCATAGGTAAACATAACTTGTGGATTATTTCATTGCTTTATCTATCTGTTGCAGCTATATGTTTCTATCTCTTATGTTTACATGAGCAATCGATTTACTTATTGAATATCCTGTCTATTTGCTTATTGTGGTGTGGATCAAGGAAGTTTTGAGTATCCCACTTGGGGAGGCAATTCTTCCTTTGATCCTTAAGTGCTTTTGTGATTGGTTGCCAGTGAAGGCAGTCCAAATGGAGTAAGTGCCATTTGGGGCATGCTTGGCTTATGTGTGTAATTTGTTTATATCTTGTACATCTTGTTACATTGGTGTATCTTTGTATCTAATTGGTATATCTTGTATCTTGTACATTTCTGTATTTCATGTATATGGTGTAATCTTGTAATACTTAAAATTCTTTTGGTACTGCAACTTGTGGTTTGGGTAGTTTAAATTTGTAACACTTGTAAACTTCTGTAATTGAACCACCCTCAAACCTTAGTCGACCCCATTTGCCCAAAATAGGCACTAGTCTTAGTTGACTTAGGAAAATGGCTGACTCTCATGATAGATTAGACTTGCACTTGCATTGTTGCTTGATCATCTTAGGCTAGTTTTCCCCCTTTGGCCTTTAATGAATTAAAACTAACTCCTAGAACCTTAATCCTAAAATTAACTTAGTAACTAGGGACTACCCCCCTTGGCTTCCCTAGGAGTAAGCCTAGATAGAAGAAGTTCCAGTCAAGGTGACAGTGTGGACTTGGAACTTAGACATTGTGTCTCCGAGGGCACACTAAGTGAGTTGGACTTAGCTCACGTTAGCAAGTGTGCATTAGGACGGCAACATCTTTGGCGCCGTTGCCGGGGATAAGTCATTTATCCTTGGTCAAAACGACTTAACTTATTTTTTATTTTTTAAGAACTAAGTAATAAAAACTTTAGTCACTTAAAATTATTTGAACTTTTATTGGCTAGCTTTGTTTGTTTCCTTTCCAAGTGGCGACTCCATTGAATAATTCTGTTAAGAAGTATACTACTAGGAGTAATACACGAGGTTTGATTTACTCTTTTCCTAAACCCGAACAGGTTTATAGGAGGAGGATAAATCGCCTTCCACCTAGAAGGCTACTGCTTGATAATCTTGGAGAAGAAGCACTCACTGATATCCAATACCTGTTCCAAAACAATAATCAACCAACTGTTAATAATCCCACTCCTAATCCTAACTTAACCATGGGTAGTTTTCTGAGACCTTTGTATTTTGCAGCAATCCAATGTTACCCTCATGCAGTTCCTGAAAAAGCTATTGATAAGTTGCCTGCGTTTCAGGGGAACAATGCTATAAGTGCCAGATCCCACATAGTCAACTTTGAGATGTGTGTTCAGAAGTATTGTAGGGGTCATGATGAAGAAGACGTGAAGATGACCTTGTTTGTTTATTCACTTGAAGGTGATGCTTTGGAATGGTTCACTGATTTTCCAGCAGCTAAGTTCAGCACCCTTGATGAAATATTGGATGAGTTTAAGAAAAGATGGGGTGATCAGAAAGAACATAGGTTTCAGCTTGCTGCTCTTACCACTATACAGAAGAAAGAAAATGAAACTGTGGTTGAATTTAATACTAAGTTTAATAACTTGGTAAAAATCCTTCATAGAGACATTAAGCCTTCTGATGCAACCATTTTGATTTATTATATTGAAGCATTTGAAGGTGAGATGAGGTATGCCCTTAGAGACAAAGATCCTCAAAATTTACAAGCAGCACAAAGTATAGCTATGAGGGTTGAACAGAATTTGCTTGAGGCTAGGAAGTCTAACATTCATGGTTTTACTAGAGGGTCCTCTTCAAAGGTTAATGATGAAAAGAAGAAGGAGACCAAGGGTCAAGAGTCATCAAGTGATAGTATGGATAAGTTGACTCAATTAATCAAGCAAATGGAAGTTAATCATGCTAATCAGATTAAGCAAATGGAAGCCAATCATACTAGTCAAATGAATGCTATGCAAAACAGATTGATTGCCATGGAAAGGAGTCAAGCTAATAGGCCCCCACATAAGCCTAATGATAAGTGGCCAAGAAGACCTCCCCATAATGATCAAAGACCTCCTCAACATGATCAAAGGCCACCTAATCCTTTTGAGTCCACCAATTTGGTAGAACATCAAGCTATACCTTATTGCAGGCCTTGTGGTGAATTTCATGAGGAATCCACTTGTCCTGTTTTTCTAGCAGATTGTTATGGAGACTATGGAAATGAATAGATTAATATGTGTGGCAGAAGATACTATGGGGGGATGTATGATTGGATGAATGGTTATGATTATGGAAGTTATGGAAACTTCATGAGTGGAAATGTTGATAGAGCAACAGAGAAGTATGGGCCTAAGCCCACGCCCCAACAGATTGCAGAAATGGCTAAGTATAAAGGTTTTACATACCAAAGGAGTGGAAATAAAGATAAAGGTCAAACCAGTGCTCCCAAGGTATCTACAACTTCTCCTAAGTCTAGTGAACCTATTAGTGTGGATTTGAATATTGACTTAGGAAGTTGGCTGAATACTGCAAAGATTCTAGTACCAGTAGCAGAGATTATGAAGATCCCCTCTCAGAGGGAGAAATTACTTAAAGCCATGAATGAACCTACTAAAAGTGTTATACAGAAACAACCAGCCGTGACCTACCAGGATGCACCAGTAATTCTGCAGAATTGGGATAGGACTAATCAGAAGAATTTGCCTTTCTACCTGTCTCTACTAGTGAATGATAAAGTGTTACACAACTGCATGTTAGATTCAGGAGCAAGCTCTAATGTTATGACTAAGAAGGTGATGGAACAACTTAACTTAAGGATATCTAGACCTTATCATAACATTTGTGCATTGGATAGTCAGACCATAGAAGTTTTTGGATTGATTAAGGGCTTGCAAGTTTATTTAAAGGCTTTCCCAGATATTATGATTGAAATGGATATAGTGGTGATTGATGTTCCTGATCTATGGGGGATGTTGATTAACAGAAAGTCAGCTGCAGATTTGGGTGGTAACATACAAATGGATTTATCTTATGCCACCCTCCCCACTCCAAGTGGGGGTACTTTCAGATTGGATAGGGAACCTTATAGGAAGGTGCATGTGGAAGACTCCAAGAGCCCCATTGATGAATTGGCTTATGATGAAGAGGGTCTTGGTAAATATGCCATTTTATCTAACTCAATTGTGCCCCTAGAGGATAAAGTTAAAGATAATGAGTTAGATAAAGTGTGGTACATGCATTTTGATGGGGCTTTCTCTAGATTGGGAAAAGGTGCTGGAATTGTGCTTCAAGCTCCAAATGGTAAAGTGTCTAAGTTTGCTTATAGATTGGAGTTTGATGCAACTAATAATGTGGCTGAGTATGAGGCTTTGCTCCTTGGTTTGGAACTTTGCAAAGATAGGGGTGTCAAATGTTTAAATATCAAGGGTGATTCAAACTTGGTGATTCAACAACTGAAGAATAAGTTTGCTTGCAAGTCTGAAAGATTAAAAGGATATAGGAATAATATTTTGGCCATGATGGATGACTTTGATGCTTTGAACCTTACTGCTATTCCTAGAGAACAAAATTCAAAGGCAGATGAACTGGCAGTAGCAGCTTCAACACTTACAGTTTCAGATAGTTTGATTGATGAAAATATTTCAATAGAAGTGATTTTCAGACCTTCAGTTCCAGATAATATGAACCATTGGCAGGTTTTTGATGATGATAAGCAGGTTATAAAGTTTTTGACTCATATGCATGAGTTTTCTGATTTTGGTATCAGCACAATAAGTGAAGGGTGTAACTATACTGAAAATGTTGATGATGTTAAAACACCCCCTAGGCGAGTTGTGTCCTTGGAAAGGGACTTTGATAAACGGGATGGTCACAAGCAAAGGGATGGATCAAAGAAAGAATTATGTGATCACCTAGAAGTTAACATTGGAACAAATGAAGAGCCTAGGATGATAAAGATTGGCAAAACTACCCCTATTGAAGAAAGAGTTGAACTTGTTAAGTTATTGAAAGAATATAGGGATGTTTTGGCTTTCAGCTATGATGAGCTCAAGGTCTATAGGGAAGATGTGATTCAGCATGTTATTCCTCTTAAGGAAGAAACTAAGCCCTTTAGACAGAAACTAAGGCAAATAAACCCCAAATTAGCTCATTTGGTCCAACAAGAGCTACAGAAAATGTTAGAGGCAGGTATTATTGCTCAGACTAGACATTCTTCATGGTGCTCAAACTTAGTTGTTGCTAGAAAGAAGAATGGGAAGATCAGAATTTGTATTGACTTCAGAAATTTGAACAGAGCTTGCACAAAGGACCACTACCCCCTCCCC
>JASDQU010348564.1:1252-12297 GCA_032191745.1 Picea mariana
ATAATGTCCTAAATCCGACATAAATAAAATAACATTACTAATCTAATATGCCCCAATTAAGGGGCAATGAGCCAATATTAGGGCTTAACAGTGATACAATATGAAACTCATCAAATCGTGACCTTCATTAGAACCACTACAAAGAAAAGTATCCGTAGATTTTATTAACGGAGATTGGCATTTCTCTTTTTTCAATAAAATTGGTATCGGTGTTTTTTTATGTATATAAGCACTAGGGTACAATAATCTATGTGGAACACCAATTTGACGACAAATTTAATTTTTTAAATAGATAGTTTACTAAGTGTTTTTACATACAAAGTGAAAATATATAGTGAAAAAGGAGAGGGGCTGTCATTTTTAGAAATTTATTTGTTCATAAATTAAAACATTATTTCATTATTTCATTTTTTGGAAGAATTTAGAGAAAAGATTTGTGGGAGAGAGATTTATCATGAAAGACTTTGGAGTGGGTAGATTTATTTGAAGATTCAAGTTTGGAAGGGATATGTATGGCACAGACAAATCTGCAGAGAATAAATTTCAGTAAATGTGTTGAACCTGCACAAAATAGATCTAGCTAGAAAATACTACACACATTTGCAGAGAGAAATTGAGAAAGAAGAAGCAAGAGAGAAGAATGGAAAAATTCTCATTAACCGTAATGAATAATGAATAATTTACACATGATATACTCTGTATAACTCAGTGAATGCACAGTGGAGGAGAAATAATGCACCATAGTGGTGTTCTAGAGTGAACTGGACACACACCAACAATTATGGGAGTGAACTGCCACCTAGTCTAGTCTTTCAGGTAGTTACGGGAGTGAATTGTCACCTAGTCGAGTTAACTAGTCAACTAGTCTTTAGTTAACTGAATGAAAAGAGTGTAGTGAAGAGTAGATCAAGGAATCAAGGGTAATACACCAGTCTAGAGATGATCCCAAGGAAAGTTCACATTAGCATGGTGATAATCCCAATGTTGCATGGCAACAAAACCAATGCAGCATCTAGACTCAAGTCAACTAGTCAAACTGAAGTGTCAACTGAAAAGAATATTCTCCCGATGGAATATTCTCCCCTAAAATATAGGAGACTAGATAATGACTAATAATGACTAAAAAACAATGGAAAACCTTTGGAAAAATAAATACTAGGTGTGTGTGAAGTAACTCCAACACCCCCCTGAACATCACTATGGTGAAAATAAAGAATGGGTCCCAGCAACGAGGCCATGTTAGGTACCCAAATAAAAAATATACACTAAAATAAAGTGAGGAAAGAGGGAAAAACTCATGGGAACCCCCCCCCTCAAGGTACAATGTATGTAAAAAAGAGGATTTACAGTTGTTAGGAAACTGTGTCCTTCACTCCAAGACGACTTTGCAAAGAATAGAACTTCTGCTCAGTGAAGGTATTGGTGAAGATGTCTGTCATCTATTCTGCTGAAGGAAGGAACTGTAGGCCGATGATCCCCTCATGTACTAAGTCCCAAATTTAGTGCATGTGGATCTTGATGTGCTTTGTAGGCTACCTCTAAAATTGATCTATGCATAACTTCAAGTGCTCTAGTTGTCACACAAGATGACGATCGACCGATGAAACTGAATGCCCAACTTAATGAGAAAATGTTGTAGCCACATAGCCTGAATGGTTATGTTAAATACCCCTTTGTACTCTTCCTCGACTGAAGATAGAGAAATGTAAACTTGCTTCTTGATCAACCAACAGATAGGCCTGGAACCAAGATTGAGTGAGTAACTAGATGTGGACGTGTGATCAGTGCTATCGCCAACCCAGTCAGAATCAGTAAACCAGATGAGATCTCATGTAGAGTCTTGTATAATGAATCCCAAAGGTGATGGTTCCTTGTACGTATCAAAGGATACACTTTTCAACTTTCCAATGTATCTCATGCAGCTCCTGCATGAACTTGGAAACTGCACCAACTACATAGGAGAGGTTTGTTCTAGAGTGTGTGAGATACAACAAGATCCCCACTAGTTGTATGTATAATTTGTTGTCAACCAATCGAGTGTCCCTTCCATCCTCAAGTTTTACCCTTGATAGGAAAGGATTTAGAGAAGACTTGCAGTCTGTCATATGAAATCTCTCAAGGAGATCCCGTGCATACTTGTCCTGGGATAGTTTGATGCCGGATGCATCTTGACAGATTTCGAGTCCAAGGAAGAAGTGTAGCAGACCCATGTTCATCATCAAAAACCTGTCATGTAGAATCCTCTTGACTGCAAGAATCGCTAAAGTCAAGAAACCAATGATAAAAAAATCATCAACATATATAAATAAGAGTATAATTGAATCATTTGTCATGAGCATGTAGACATTCGGGTCTGATTTACAATGTACAAAGTTCTGTGACAACAGGTAGGAGTCCATATTGGCATACCATGCCCTCAGATCTTTCTTGAGGCCATAAAGAGACTTCTTCAGTCGACAAACCAAAGATGAGTCCTACATAAATCCCTGGGGTTGCTCCATATAGATCTCCTCAGAGAGATCACTGTGAAGAAATGCATTCTTCACGTCCATATGATGGAATTCCCATCCCTTGGATTCCGCAATGGCAAGTACCAATCGTATGGAATCCATCTTTTCTACTGGAGTGAAGGTCTCATCATAGTCAATTCCATGCACCTACTGAAAGCCTTTGGCAACAAGCCTGGCTTTGTATCTACTAATATGTTCATCTGCTACGTTCTTGGTCCTGTAGACCCATCTGCATCTGAAAATTTTCCTCTCAGAAGGAAGGGGAACCAAATCCCAAATCTGATTCTCGAGGAGGGAATTGTACTCCTCCTGCATGGAAAATTCCCAAAAGGGATTTCCAACAACCTCACCATAAGACTGTGAATATGAATATTAAACCAAGAAAAGATGTTTGGAGGGAAATGGTTCAGTGGAAATGAGTGCAATAGGAGGCTCCTTGAAATCAGATCGATTCCTTGTATCAACTGGATCACCAACGAGATCCCCTGCATCCTGAAGAGTAGTTTGTGCCCACTTGGGCCTCTTCTCTGGCTCTAAAACTGCATCTGGATGCTTTGAATTTGCATCTAACTGTATTGACTATGTATTTGAATCATCAGAGTCCTATGAATCAAAACTCTCATCTTAAGAAGACTTGGCATCTGCATGCTCATCATCTAGGATAGCTGGAAGAATGAAGGTGTCTTCATGCAGTTGTCGAGGTAAATGCGAGACAATTTCCTTGAATTGGACACTTCTCTCAATGATGAGCCAGTTTGAGGAAAGATCAATAAGTCTATATCCCTTCACACTGTTGGGTTATGCAACAAAAATATACTCAATGATCTATGGATCAAGTGCCTTCCTCTTTTGAGAGGGAATCTGATCCCATGCACGTGAACCGAAAATATGAAAGTGGGTCACTTCTAGTTTGAGGGTGCTCCAAGCCTCGTAGGGGGGTATTATCCTTGACAGATCTATGGGGAGATCTGTTTTGGATGTATGTTGAAAAATTAAGTGCTTTCGCCCATAGTCTCTGTGGTAGTGACTTTGCATGCAACATGCAAGATGTCATCTCCTTTAGAGATCTAGTTTTCTACTCAACAACTCCATTTTGTTGCGAAGTATAGGGAACTGTGTGTTGCAAATGAATCCCTTCCACATGGCAAAGATTATGGATCTCATAATTGAAATTATCTCCCTCATTATCATTTTAGAGGACTTTGATTTTCTTTTCGGATTGTGTCTCAACCAGAGATTTGAAATCTTTGAGGTGTTGAAAGACCTCATATTTTTTCCTAAGAAAGTAAATCCATGTAAAATGTGAGCAATCATCAACAAAAAATGATAACAAACCTCGTTTTTCTGATATATGGATGCGGAAAAGGACCCATAAGGTCATTATGGATCAAATCTAAAGGCACAAAAGCTCTCTAAGACTTTCCTTTTTTGAATTTCTCTTGAGGGTGTTTTCCAAGAACACATCCCTCACATACTCCCTTGGAGAAATGAATGTCCGGTAGACCATCAACCAATATTTTCTTACTAAGATGTTGAATATATCTAAAATGAAAATGTCCAAACCTTTTGTTGAGTCTCCATTTTGAAACCTTTATTACCCTCTATCTCAACCTATTTTACCTATGCTATGTGTATATAATTGACTATTTCCTCCACAAATACACTTGATGACCTTGTCCATATGCATAGAGAGGTAACTCATGATTAAGGCATGATTTGTTTAGTTTTCTTGAGTTAATTCAATTAAATGCTTGATTATGTATGATCCTAATCACTTTGACTCTTAAGCATCTTGAACTGGTACCTCACTATTTCGGTACAACAACTATAGCACGATATGGTACTACAACTATGGTGCAATCTGGTACCTAGTCTATTATGGTACCAAGGCTCCACCTATTTTGGTACTTAGTCTATTCGGGTACCAAGGCTCCACCTATTTCGGTACCAAGGTTCCACCTATTCTGGTACCCAGTCTATTCGGGTACCAAGGCTCCACCTATTCTGGTACCAAGGCTCCATCTTCATATGGTACCATCTCTCTATCTCCATCTGGTACCAACTCTCTGCCTCTTTCGGTACCAGCTTCATCCGGTACCAGCTCTCCAACTTCATCTGGTACCAGCTATGCGCCTCTTCCAGTACCAGCTTCATCCGATAGAAGATTGCACATATTCTGGTACTAGCTCTATCCAGTACTACCATTGCATTGTTCTAGTACCCATAGTCATGAATGTGTTCATCCGGTACTAAACCCGTGCCTACAGGATTCCAATACTAACTGTTCTAATCCAGTACCAATTGTGTTAATCTAATACTAGACATAAATCATAATTTTTGAATGTTTCTAGAAGAAAATCAAGCACATGGGTTTTTTCCATAATGATGTTTACATGCGAACAAGTGATTCAGAATTCACCCATCTCATACGTGTGGACCTCCAACTCAGGGGGAATGATTATGCCAAAATTAGCAAAAAACTCAAACTACCAACTTGCACCTCAATTTCTATGCATATGGTATCAGATCTAGAAATTTGAAGATATGGGTTTTGTCTAGAATATGGAAAATTGAGTAAAATGTGGGAAGATTTTCAAAATTTCTATTGTTTTGGGAGATATGGGTGGATCCCTAACTCAAATCTGCTGATAAAAACCACAAATTTGTGGGATTTATCCTAAAATTGTGAAAATTGTTTTCTTATTTTGGGGATTCAGTTTCATCCATTCCTCCATGGATTTTATGTATAAATAAGACCTCATAGGTATGAGTGGGGAGGAGTTGTTATTTTGTAAGATTGGTGCTTTAAGGAGAAGGAATTGTTATGTTGTATGTTTGATTTTTGAAGATTGTTGATTCTACACCTATTTCTCAAGTAATGATATAAGTTGCAATTTATGGATTTCACGTGTATGTTCAAATATTCTTCTCTGTAAATATTTATTAAGATTCCTTGTTGGTATGACAAGGTCCCACCAACCCAACCAAGGTAATCTTAATTGTATTTTATTTGTAATTATAATTCTAGATTTCTATGTGTATGTTTGTATGTGAACATAGTAATTATGTACTTAATCATAGCATTTAAAATTCAGTCATGTTATATTTCGGTGATACCTTTGATGAAATACAATATATATGTGTGATGACTTTGAGTGAGTAAGAGTTTTATGTACAGTATAAGTGCAACAATTTATGAGTAGTTAATTTTTATTTTTGTGTGAGTATCATTTGCTAGATTAAACATTTTAAATACTTGTTGTACTTTGCAAAGCTAGGAACAAGTGGAGTCTCTATCTTTCNACCATACATGAGCCTGTAATGGAGCATCCCACTACACTTAGCTTTCTTTTCCATAATTGATTAGGTTACACCTTGCAAACACATGCACAATCAAGACCTCCATATCTCACCCTACATGCACCTATAATGGAGTGTTTTACTTTGACCGATATTTCTTTTAAGCTTGATTGAGTTTCCATTTTAAGAATGTGCAATGTGTTAATTGTTGTTAGTTTAGTTTCTCTAATATATAGAATCAAAGTTCATCTTTTCCTTTCATGAGTCATCCGTGAACAAGTCCATCACCTAAGAAAGAACTTTAGATCATATGCTTGCTTATGAGTTTTTCTTTCTAATTTTTGAATTGTGTGAAGAGTGTTATCTTTGAAGTCTGAAAATAGAGTGTTATGTTTCTTCATTGAGCTATAATGATTAGACATAGGAACCTATCTGTTATCGACAATTATAGTGCATCAACTCTATTGATTACGAATCCAGGTCGATAATTTATGTTTGGTGATATATTATGCAAATAATTGCACCAACATTTTAGCATCATTGTCGAGGAGTTGTAAATGGTAATAGGTAGTGTTTGAATTAGATTTCTTTAATGATTTTGGATTGGCTTTATGGATGAACTAAGGGCGGAGAGAAGATGGTAAGACATGAGGGAAGATCCCATGCATCCACTTTAGTGGGTTTGCTCCAAATTTAGGTTTTCCTCTCTTCTTTTAATGCAATTGTGTTTTTCCTTCCTTTATGCAAAATTGTGCTTTCATGATGGGCTAGCTTGTGCGAATAGATAACTTGGTGACAACAGGGTCCCAATAACGCAAGGAGTTCTAGTTGGTGTGTTTTATTTTTGAAAATAGTTTTAAAATTCATATCTTTGATGATAAATCATTTTTGGGGTGTTGTAAGAACCCTCAAGTACTAATTTGTGTTGCGAGACAGGGATCATCAACCAGCTAGAGTAATTCAAGGATGATCAAGAGCTTGAATAATGTTCCTCCAGGAAATTTCTCACATTATAGCAGTAGCTGGGATATTTGCCTCTCAGGAAGAGCATATCTTGACAACAATGAAGAATTTAGTTGTCTCTCCACAGGAAGATTTAGAAGTCCTGTTGGATTTCTCTTGTTAATTAGTTGAGGAGACTAAAGAATCATGGATAGAATTAAATGGAGAGCAACCAATGGAATCTGATATTGAGGAGTCCTTAGAATCCCTCTCATCAGATCCTGTATGTACTCCAAATGCCAATCATCTTGAAGAGGATAATCTACATAGCATGGTAGAGGAGGACATTTAGTGTGACCTAAACAAAGAAGAGAAACAATAATATAGTGATCCTGTTAGCAATAGGAGTCACCTTCTAATTGCAAGGAAGGTAAGCCCAGTACCCATCAGATGATATGTGAAAGTATGAGTGTTTTTTGAAAGGTCGAATGGGAAAAACTCAAAATGATAATATCCTCACTCAGAAATAGGGCTAACATGTAACAACAAATAATGTCTTGACTAATTTCAACCAGTAGTTTGGGAGTAAATGTGGATAGAAAGAACACTTGAATGAGAGGAATGTAAGAGCTACTGCAAACATTAGGTCCACAAAAGCCCAAAGGAAGAAAGTTTCTTAAAACAAGATCTTCTTGAAATTAGAAACTAAGGAGATAAATAAACACCATGACAATAAAATGATCAAACATTCATCATATCATTACCACATTCATCTATATGAAGCATTCAAATATGAACATTTAGCATTAGAAGAAAATAGTCTGAAATAGGAGTTGATTTCTATTAGTCAAAAAGTCTCAAGTCTAGTACATACTAGATTATAGTCACTTTATCAAAAATATTACAGTTTCTTGGGAGCCCTGCTCTACCATCTGAACCTATTAAAGAAATTCATCTATCTATTTATAACAAGAAAGGGAGGCAACAATTGGAGGTATGAGCTGGACTCTTTTCCTTAAAAAGCTTAGAACATTTATTTATTCTAACAACTAAGATAACAACCTATGCTATAAAACAGGGAAGTGTTGGTGACTAAACCCAATCATGTTTCTAACTGTTTTGGTCCTCTTTTGATGCTCAGCTCATGTTTTGCCATGTGTCCCTTTGGAGCTTGTAGTTGTCCTCTGCATGCCAACTGCTACTTCTATCATTTATTCCATCATTAACTTATCCAAAACTGTTGGCTTAGTCTTCCTAGATCCCTGTTGTTTGTTGGCTACTCCCTTGGGTAGCAATTATGTGTAGCACCCCCTAAAATGGAACAAGGAGAGAAGGTAGCGCCTATGGGTAGCACCCCTGTGGTGTATATATGCAGCTACATTTTTCCTCTGTTGCAAAATTGAGTAGTGCCTGTGTGTGAACCTGCTCTCTGTAAGATATTACGCAGCGCCTGTGGTTACGCATGTGGGTAGCACCTGTATGACAATTCTGTGTTCTGTAAAATATTACGCAATGCCAGCTACGCTGCGTCTGCATAAGGGTTTGGGTAGCTATGCCAAAATGAAGCGTATTTGACTCCTGAACATGTGTAGAGTTGTTTATGTCCTTCCATGATGACAAATCAATTTACTTAGGTGCTTTTACCACTGAGTGAAGCTAGTACTTAGCAAAAAATTCCAAAATTCAGATAGCTAAACACATAGAAGCCTGTATAGGTGGAAAAACTTAATATGTGATATCAGTTAACCTTCCCAAGAAGGAACAACTCTCAAAAATGGGGTTTACCACTACCAACTACTTTGTCATTTTAACTCTTAGCCTCACACTCTTTCTGGTGGAAAGAGTGTCTTCAGCAAACTCAATAGACTTCTTCTTCTTAGCACTGGTAGGATTCTTCAGTATATTTGTGCTCTCCTTAGCTACTAGTTTGTCATATTCAATGGCAGCCTCAACCAACACTTGTAAATTATTTTGGGTTACTTTATCTTGGAAATGCTTCAGTTCTACCTTTAGCTTCTTGTTCTGAGCCTGGAAACCCCTGTTCTGTCTATAAAGATTCTTCAACTATTTACGAAGAGGCAGAGCCTTTCTCACTACTAACCTTGCCAATTCTAGGGTATGGTTGTATCCAGTCATGAGCTCATTCATCTGAGCCAAGTGGACCTTGTCTTCTGCTTTGAGATGAACTATTTATCTCCTTTCATCCCTAAGCTGCTTAATAAGTCTTGTGTAGGTCTGGCTGCTAAGGGGGTTGGGGACATGTGCAGTCTCAGCACGATTCTTCTCATCCTTTTATTCCATATGTACAGAAGTTTCCTTGCATGTTTCACCACTCTTCTCAAAACCTTTTCCTTTATGCTTCTTCTCTTTCACAACAACCTTTTCTTTATTTTTCATAGGTTTTTTACAATCCTTCACAGGGATTTCATCTTCCCTCTCCAAAGGTATTTTGGTACCTTTACCCTTGCTTTTCTGTATAGGGGTTTCATGTTTCTTTTCTACAGGTTTTTCAATTCCTTTCCATTTGTTCTTATGTATAGGGGTTTCTGGTAAAGGTTGTCCTTTGAAATCCCCCTTAGGAATTGATGACCTAGTGAAAGGTCTTTTACCTTTGATTTCAGTTGCTAGAGGAGGAGAGGGAAAGAGAAGCTTCTTCCCTTTTTTTGATGTCACCTTGGTAGAAGATGGAACCTCTTCTAACCCTAGTGGAGGTGGTGGTGAGAAATCTCTGTGTGGGGAAGGAAAAACTTCCTCCTCAGCTTCCCTGACCTGCTTATTTATCTCTGAAACAGGGGCTCTTCCCTTTCTCTTCTTGCTAATCCCTGTTTTAGTACTGTTAGGTGATGAAGATCCTGCAATATGTAATTGGGGGGTAGGTGTTGTGTCCATATTGAAGTGAGAAGTGACCAAAAAATTCTCCCAGGAGATCTCTTTCTTTCCCAACTCTTCAGAGACAAGCATCCTGATAAGTCCAAAGTGGAAAAGACTGGAGTCCACATCCTTGGATTTGTCTTGCACCCTATCTGGCATTTTACCTATAATTATCAGCAAGTAAAATGGAATATTCATCTGAACCTTACCAGTAAAATGCAACAACAGCCTTATGTGGTAATGATACAGGGTGTTAAATATCCCTTCACAACTAAAATATCTCTGTATGATTTTCAAAATTCTGTCAAACTGGTCAATCAACTGATTCCTTGGCACACTCTTAGATAAATTATTGGCTTGGTATTCAGGCTTGAAAAGATATTTAATGAAAGGTGAACTCAATACCATGGCCTTGAACCAATTTTCTCCTAAAATGGAAATCCCTGTTGTAGCTGAGATGGAGGCCTCAGTCACCTCAAATTCCAAATCTCCAACTCTGGTTTTCTTGCCATCAAAATTTAGTGCAAATTGTTTTGCTATTTCTAAGTGGCCTCTTTGCATGTTATGGAAGAAAGAGAGGCATCCTGCTCTCTAAAAAATTTCCCTTTCCATGGGTTCTGTGTCAAAAAGGCCCATGTCCAGAGGTTCTGTTCAAACTATCTTTCCACCTTTGTGTGATTTCTTTGACTGAGGGGTCTCCATGACTCAGAAAGAGGGTTCTTAAGAGGCTGTAAGGGGTGTTATTGACTAGAAAACTTCAATTCAAGTCTCAAATGCACAAGGATGGCCCTTCAAATTAATAGTTCTTAGAAAATGAACTTGGCTATGAGAAATGGACCTTTAGGCTTATACAGGTTTTCATAGTGTAGACTATGAGGAAGTAATTCCAAAATGACTCTTCATATAGGATGAAAAGAAATAAAGGATAATCAGAGAGGTTTGTAGCGCAACACATACATAGAGGATAGGCTATTTCAGGCCTGTGACTTTCAAAGGCTATAACTACCCACAATAATCAGACTATGGATATGAGGGAACATGTTTAGAGGAAAGAAAAGATGTCTCCCACACTACCCTGCAAGCTTAGCAAATCGAAACCCGAGCACAAATCTCTTATGAAAATTAATATGCGAAGGAGGTTGCATATGATTACTGTGAAGTCGACAACTGTTGAGCTCCTCAACGTGAACTTCGGATGAGATTGAGGAAACTTTGGCCCTGAAATATCTCAAAGCATCAAATTTAGTGGACATGCGATCGTCTGATCTAAACTGGCAAACTTACGCAGTGCATCACTGCTGAACTTTTCAAATTTAGAAACCGTTACTAAGTATCATAAATGCAAGATATTTTGAAATCATTTAAACCGACTTCAGGCACTAAAAACAAAGGTTAAGGTATCAGTCGTGGCAATCATGACTT
>JASDQU010348567.1:0-12297 GCA_032191745.1 Picea mariana
AACCATGTAAACAGGGCTTATGATCACGCTGTATAAAAGAGGGAAAGTTATACCATTACAGTTGCTGAAGCTATGTCAATTTCGAATTGACAATTGCAGTAGCAGACTCGAAATTTTTGAACAGGATTGACCCAGCAGTTCGTTGATTCTTATAGTTGGGCTGCACCTTTGCATTCTGACCAGTGAGCTTTGCCACTTGGTTTTCCAAATCGTGAATTTTGGATTGCAATTTTGGGACATCCAAGTAGTATCTCTCTAATCACAGTCCACACTGATCGCAAGGTGAAGCAACCTTTTGAACAGAAGGGGGGTTTGATGATTCCCCGAGGGTTTCTTGAGGTGGCTTAATACCAGGAAAGTCAGGGTTATCCCGCAGACAAGGAGGTAAATTCTCAACGAAATCATAAGGAGGTTTGTCACAGAAGCCCTCTTCGGCGAGAAAACGTTCAATGCTTGAATCAGAGTCCTCACTGACCACGATAGGCTTTGTTTTGGCAGGAAGCTTAGGCTTATTTCTCGCCATGTGAGAGATCAACCTTGCATTTTTCTTGCTTCTAAAACTAGCACCAGTCTTCGCTCTAGTCTTTTGGGTTATGGGCTTAGTAACTTCGGTCGGTTTGGTCACAACCATAGGCGTATTCAAAGGTGAGTCAGGTTTAGGTTCGGGTAGCAAGACACTGTAGGGTACAGGGGCAGGCTTACTCTCGGTCACCATAGGCTTATTGACCTGTGGAGGATTTGATTCCTCAAAGCCATTTCGGTTGAGAAAATCGTGCCAGGAATCAAGACGTAACCCTAACTCAGAATCATTTTAATCAACCCAACATGGAAGAGGCTAGTGTCAGTCTAACTTCGCTTGTACTTCTTAGCCATTTTGAATAAACTTCGGTGCAGATAGTGCGGCATACTAAGCTCGAAACCCATAAACACCATTAATAAATGTATATGAAACAAGAAAACAAACCCGTACCTACCTTCACAAGTAACGAATTTCTTGATAATCATCAAGAGATCATACCAGGGGGGTTTCAACATCTTTGTAGGTAAACCTCTGTCACACGAATTCACTGTCCGAGACCGAAATAACAATGTCCACGGGACATTCTTTACCTTGTAACTTTTGGACCATTTTTGTCCCTTAACAGGCAGGCTAGTTGCCAAGCTGAGAAATTGTTCAGTGATTTCAAGATGGACATCTCCAACTTTGGCTCGACAGCCATCAAATGACAGTGAAAATTTCCGAGCGACAGAGATGTTAAAACCATCGAAATTCCTTATAAACGGAAGCCACCCGAATTCTTCTAGGTCGCTATATGCACCATCAAATGTCAACAGTGCTTGGCACCCGTTGGGTTCGGCCCTTACGACAGGAGCCATAACCTCTATTCATGGTAGGGTTTACACTGAATGAAACAATGCACAGAGTTGAAAAACGATAGGTTTGATGGCTTCAAAGCTCGAATAGACCGGAATTAACTCAATACGTGCGAAGGTGGTGGGATTACCACCACCACGCACTGTATTAATTGACCGAGTACAGTGTTGTTAAAACCATAATCGTTTATACCATGTGTATCGGCCAACAAATAGGTGTGTAATCATAGTAACGTGCCAGTGAACTGGAGCAGAACCAATGCCATGCGTTATACTCACACCAAATGTACAGTTTGATCCAAACACCATATCCATCGTGTCAATCAATCGTTCAACCACAAGGTTTAATGCTAATACATAGCTTGGGACTATGAAACGTTCAATGTATTATCAACTTTCCAAAAATATACCAAGCATTAATCCATGCGCCTTCAAACCATTGTTATTAGACCTCAAACACTTGCCAATGTATTCGTTGCATATTCAAAAGTTTGTATTCCAAATTCTTAGAACCATGCAATCAAAATTCCTCGTATAATAAACGAGTGGTGAGCCCATAGCAAAAGAATAAAAACATATAAGACCAGATCCATCATAACCTTTATAAGTTCAGAATAAGACTAGTAACTCTTCATGCTGACAGGATTAGCAATCAAACAAATCAAATATGCAACCTAGGTAAGGACACGAGTTTGAGAAATCTTTTGCAGTCATGTGATCAATGGTCAAGTGTCTTTTTGTAAAAAACAAAAGGCGAGTATAGTCCAAACGATGAGAAAGCTATTTTCACACTTTCAGTTGTGAAAATTGAATCGAAACCAAGTTGTAATCATCGCAAAAAATGAAACAAAAGTCCATTAGCACAATGCGACAATGATTTGTCGTAATTACCACAAGGGGTGTAGGCAGCTTTTTTGAGAGCAATAAAAAAAAATTTGAGTTGGATGCCAACACAAACAAAGGTTGTGTTTCAAATCCATGAATGCTTTTTGCTGTGACTCAACCCAAATGAACTTGGATTTGGCCCCACCCTTTGTCGCTCAAGTTAGGGGATACATAATATGATAGAACCCCAACACAAAACTATGATAGAAGTTGGTGGTGTCCAAGAAACTATGAAGCTTTGTTAGAGTTGTTAGGAAAGGATAGTTATGAATGATTGGGTCTTGGTTGGATCAACATACACACCATGTTCATCCATGATGTATCACATACATTAAGTTCTTTTCATGTCGAATGATCATTTCTTTAGATTTACATAGAAATTATGCTATTGTAGGGTGTTCATGATTTGTTGAATGTGTTAAAAAATTTATGCCCAAGTTTTTATAAAGATAAGGATATCATCCAAATATATGAACACAAAATGATTTGTGAACGACTACAAGATATTGTCCATAATTCTCATGAACATTGTCGACCCATTGATCAAGCCAAGATGCATGAACAACCACTTGGACAAGCCTTCTTTATACTTGAATGTAGTCTTTTATACATCAGTCTAATTAATTAGTACGTGGTGGTAGCATGACTTCATATCAATTTTACTAAAAAACTTACTCCTGTTGAGTTGATCAAGAATATTGCCAGTTTGGGGGATTGAAAATTGGTTCTTGACTATGATTTTTTCAAAGCTCTATAATGAATACAATCACCATGTCCCATCCTTCTTGTATACCAACATAGTTGGTCTCCCATAAGGGGTTTATCTCAATCAAATGTGGCCCTTTTGGATGAACTCTTGAATCTAATGCTTTATTTCTTCATTCTTTGGAAGAGAGAATTTGTATATTGGGCCATTAGGTAAAGGAGCAACAATGATCAAATAAGTTAAATGATTAAATTAGAAGTGTAGAGGCGCCCTTGTAGGTAAAGCAAATATTTATTTGTACTCTTATACTATCTTATCCACCTACTTCTATTATGTAGAGACTCGAGAGGCCCTATATAAAAGCCACAGTGGTCATAGTGATATTTCATTAATCATTTAACCAAATCATGAAGACGATGAATCTCCCAGTTTAAGATATTACTTTCTGACACTATTTCACTGAGATCAAGAAAACTATAGTAGTTAGAACGACCTTTGGTACCCTATAGAGATAACCTACCAAAGTAACAATGATACTATGGGGCCTAGATTTGTAAACAAGATGGCATTTCCACATAAAGGGTTGTCCTAAAAGAACATCACAAACTTCAAGTTGGGAAATATCACACAATACATCATCTTTGAAGGGATTTATGATGTAGGGAAAGTGGCATTGCTGACTGATGTAGATGTCTCATCCATGTCTTAAATGATTGATGGCATATGGCTGGGGGTGTGGCATTATCAAAAACTTCAATATCTTGAAAACCTATACTAAGGTTAGGTTCTTATAACTACCACTATCGATAATGAAATGTAGAAGAGTCCCCTTCACCTAAATATATGAATGGAAGAGGTGCTCATATTCTTTAGACTCCTTTGGATATTTTGGTTGGATATTTGTGGTTGCAATGGTAGCACTATGTTCTATTTCGATGATCCAATTTCCATTATTTGACTCTGAATCAAAGTTTTATCCAGAGTCTAACTTTAAGGCTTTTAACTAGTCCAACAATGACTAATTAAAATTCAAACATTCATTAGTGTTGCGCTAGGGGATTTTGTGGAACTCACACCACTTCTAATTCCCTTCAACTTCCCATTATCATTCTTTTCCCATGGCTTGGATTGATTGTCTTGAGGTTGGATATCCTTGTTTTGTCCTTTGTTCTATGGGTAGGTCTATATTTATAATTATTTTTCTATGATAGATTTGTAGATCCAAACTCCCACTTATTCCTCTGCTTAAAATTTTGCTTTCTTTTGAAAACATATTGATAATAGGTTCCTAGTGAGGAGATGTCCAAGAACTCCATATCTATTTGGATGTACCTACATAGGGCATTGCAGTACTTTCGGACGAAGTTGCACTTAGAGTCTTTGAGACCCATATTTGAGTGCAAGATATGGAAGATATTGGTGTATTCTTTCACTCTCCGGTCTCTTTCCTGGCGCAAAGTCACCCACCTTGTGTTTTGGTCATCACAGTTTTTGATAGGGTAGAGTTCCTCTTTGAGGGCATCAACGAAATCCACCCAAATGGGTTCTATCGTAATGTTGCATACTGGTCTCTGACATGTCTCTCTTGGTAACTGCCCACCAATAGTTGACATGGGGAAGGGACTTAAGGAATACGCATGTGATCTTCTTATTGTTTTTTTTTTTCGAACAAAGTAATAATCCTCCAATGGATTTCACCATTTATCCAAAGCATGCATCTATATAAGCTTCAAACAAAGGAATTCCAAATATAACTTGTACATTGAAGGGTGTCACACCTATGAAATGAATGCTTGTTTTAGGTGTCTTTGTGGTTGTTGACAGTCCTCAAAGGATCTGGATGAAATTATCCATCATTTCATTCCTATGTCGTGTGTGAGAAACAACTTGATAGGATATTATGTTTTGTTATCTCTTATTTCTTTCACCATGGGAGATTTCTTGGGATGGTGAGAGTGGTATTCCCCAAGCTTATTTAGTTCAAGACCTAACTTCCTATACTCTGACCTTATTAGGGACATGTATGAAGAAACACCAAGGTGGAGATTGATCTGATACCATTAATATGTATTATACAAATAACTAAATGAAGACAAAATTATAATTGGACATACACATAGAAATATTCCAAAGAACACAATAATACAACGAAACCCAAATTCTATTAATGAACAAAATAGGAAGAGATTGTAAAATGCAAAGCAATACAAACTTGCTAGAATGGTGGTAGCTTATCTTCTAAGAGAGACATATCGACTATGCTCATTCACAAGAAGACATTACAAGAGGCCAACAGTTCCTTTAAACATAAAGTATGATTCTCTAAGATGCAAAACCTAACTGTTATCACCTAAAAATTTCTCATAGAGCTATATGGGTGATCATTGGGATCATCATCAACACAACATAGTAGAATTATACCCCATGGAAATAATACACCTTCTCAACAGAGCACTCAAAACTATACAAAGTGGGTTTTCATGCATCCACACGACTTAATAATTTGAGTTTTGTGCATATTGCGTGTCTGATCCTTCGATAACTGCACAAATCCACCCAACATGAAATATAAACCACCTTCAGCGCATTGAATGAAACAAATCCCATCATGAGTACTCTGGAGAGGGCATACAAGGAGCCTTGAGCTCCATCCACATTGAAGGCCAAGTCCTATGGTGGTTTCATGTCTACTCAACATGGGAGATCAAAATTCAAATGTGGACTTTTCCCACTTGAAACTAGTTTCAAAAACACATGAAGCTTAGCTATAAAAGGAATTCATGAGTGTGCATTTGAAAAAAGGAAGACATTGCAAGGTTATGATGCTTAGATGATTCTTGAGATTGTCTTTCTTGAGTTATCATCTTGTGAAAACATAACCAATGGCTTGTGTTTTCTCTCTTCTCTTTGAGAGTCCAAGCACACTTGTTCATTGTATGAGAGAGAGAGAGAGAGAGTTCCATTGCAGAAAAAAGAACCCTCCCATGGAGAGGAGAAGAGTCCACCAACTCAAATCATTCTCCAAGGTGTATCTCAAGGTGAAAATCCTTATTCATTGGTAATATAGAGAGTGGCATTGCTTCCTCATTTCTTGTTGTTCAAATTTAGTTCCTTGCATGCCTGTTTTTTCCTTTATTTCCTTACTTGCAATCTCACTTTTAGTTTGGAATAACTATACTAACTATTTCTTTGTATAGAGTGACAACCTTTACTATAGATGAGGTGGTTTTCACTCACTCTTATGAAGAAATCCATCCAACATATTGGCAACTCCATTGGGTTTTCTAACCCATAGTTCATCCTTCATAGGCTGTTGGAGCATCTCTTCTAACTTGATTTTTCTTACAGGTACTTAAATAGACCCATCCATGGCTTGAAAACCAACTCTTCACCTTTTTGTTTGAGCAGAATTCATCTTTCTTCCGCAAAGGAATTTGCACGTCTGTTTCTTCAAAAATTGTACAGGTTTTGAGACCATGTCATTATGCATTTACATGATACATGAATCCGTCCACATACATACCCACGTAGAACATTTCATTTACACTTTTTTGCAAATTTTTCCATTTTAGTTTAGAGTTAGGTGACAAGATTTTTTTTTGCACGTTGTAAGCCTAAAATATCCATCTTCAAGTTCATTCTTGCATGGTAGTTAGTTATCCTAGATTGGCGGGGAGGTTAAAAAGAACCATGTTTCTTTTTCCTTACCACATCAATGGCTACTTGAGCACATGAACTTTTAATTTTATCCTTTTAATCACTAATCACCTTTCTCTTGGGACTATAAGTAAATCTTCCCATCCTAGTATGCTCTCTACCTCGCACTTTCGTGTGATCTTGGTAGATTAGAAAGGTTGAAGACTTATTCATCTGCCTTTAAATTCAATAAATATTTAGGAATTTAATTAGTTGGAGTAACACACCCATACATGCACACATATTCATTTTTGTTTGCAAGTAAAAAACTAGAGAGTTAAAAGAAGAAAGGACCACAAATTGTCCACATCTTTTCTTGCAATCTAAGGAAGTTTCAATTTTTCAAAGTTATTACAAACACTTAGGAAGTTAAGGATTGGAAGGACCCCAAATGCCCATATATTGACAATCTAGGACTAGTTTTATTTTTCATGCTATTTTAATTCCCACAAGGTTACAATTCACATTTAGAGCTTAAATTAGAGAAAAGTAACATACCCCACGATATCCACTTGTCGCAATTTCATTCATACATATTTTGCACACATTTCCCACTCACACACAAAGGATTTGGAAATTCACCTTTCTTGAGTATGCTCTTCTCCTTGTGCCCAAAAGTGATCTTGGAAAATTAAAAAAATTAAGGATTTTTTGAAAATATGTTTCACTAAACCCTTAAGAAAATGGATTGGTTCATGACCCCAATCCCAAAATTTTAAAAAGACAACTCTAATAAACCCACTAAAATCCTCCATTGTGAGTCCACAAAACAATATTTTAGTATAGGTTAGGATTCCAGGGGTAGGAATCCAAATAACCCCCCATTATCACTTTTCATTTGAAACTTAGAAGTTGTCCTAGGGTGCTTTAAAATCCTTCATCTCAAGTGTGCTACACCAAGGCAAGGAGATACCTATGAAGGGGCAAAGGATTATTTCTGGTTGTTCCTGCAAGTTTGCTTGAGCCACCCAGCTCTTTTCAGGCTCCAGCCTGTCTTTTTGAGGCCAAGAGTCCTATGCTTGCACTTGAAGGAGGTAACCTAGTTACCAAACTTAGGATTTCTAAAAAGGTGGTGGTTGTGGGATGCAACTAAAACATAGTCATATTTTAAATGGATATTGGGAAATGGTTCTAGTTCCTTCAGTACATGCCCTAGTACCCCTCATTATAACTGTTCCTTTAACACCTTCACTAGATCTCTTCCCATAGGTTCATTTCCCATTGTTGAGACTATTGGAAGGACCAATTACATTATTGAGAGGAAGGATGTTAAGTAATTAGGATACATGTTTTTGTTTTTTCACACCATTGTGTGAAAGGCTTGATCCTATCAAAACATTTCTTAACTTAGATTGAGCTACCAATATTGTTTCATTTATTGTTAAGTCAACAATAGTGGTTTCAGGCACATGGTATTGGTGACCTGTGGTATTGAACCAGTGGATTACATGTAATGAAATCGTTTAAAATGCTAGTGATACTCCATTGTAATGTGTCAGGAGAGTGAAGGCTCACTTGGTTGGGCCAAGACATTGGTAGGTTTGGCGGCATTTGGCAAAGAGAAATAATATATCTATTGTTGTTTTTTCCTAGTTTGGGTTTTCCAGGATAAATTTCATGTCATGATTTTTGTGTTGCTGGTTAATTTTTATCTCTCACATATTTTTAAAAATTTCATTTGGTATTAGAGTTGGGCATACCTGGAATATTTAAGGAGAGTGGTCTGATTCTGAGAGCCATGGTTGTGAGCTATTATTTCCGGTAAAGAAGCATGGAGGTGTTGGAAATGATTATCTCAAGCGTAGATCTAATGGATTTGTTAGATCTGAAACCATATTTTTTTCATATGGATGCTTGGATCTTCAAATCCGTTGCTCAGATGCATTGATTTGCAAGGAGAGGTTGGAGATCCTGTGTGATTAATGTAGGGAAAGGTCAACAAGGAGGTAGACCTACTGGCATGATAGATTGAGGGGTTTAAAGGAAACATGTCCATGTAATTCATGAGATTTGAGGCTTGGGAGGAGATCCAAAGGAGGAATATCCATGATACACAAAAGGGATAATTCCCTAAGGATAAAAGTACTAAGAGGTAAAAAGAAAGACGAAGCCACAGAAATCGGTGGTCCAGGAGTACCGAGTTCTTGGGAGATTGAACCACAACATTCAATATCAATAAATATTGTGTAGAATAGATCAAGATTTGGTCATAGTGATTCCTGGTGCCAAGTGGTTCCTTGTGGATAATGCATAGGCCACTGAGATGGGGCAAGGAATTTACAACATCTCAGATGTCAAGGTTTGGAATCCCATGGTGTATGATCCATTCATATGGTGTGAGTTGGAACTGAATGTTTTGGAAGTGGATCTTTCCATATTCACAACCATCGCGAATGGTGACATGATTTTGTGTTCACATCACTACACCATTATCGTGCCAGGAATGCAAGATAATTACTAGGATGGTTGTGTTGTGTTCAGGCATGAAAAGGAAGTAGGAGAGTGGTTCCAGTGTAATAGGTTCAGGGTTCGAGTTTGGTGATTGGAAGAAGAAGTGGGTTCGAGAAGCATGCTGAGTGTGCTTCGACTATACCTCCCCTCTAAGATTCCCAATATGGGTTGCAAGCTTACACTAGGCACAAAAAAGGCCTTATGATAATGTTATGGCAAGGTGAAACTTAGTGGAACATGAAGGATTGGGCACCGAATTTCACCGCTGCGGGAGCAGATCAATCCATGAAGAATTTATGGATGAGAAAGAGGTAGTTGGAAGGTGGAAGTCCTTGACAATTCTCGATGGATTTGATATCTAGTAGAGCCGGTGAATCAACTGGGTGTACACTTGACTAAGTGGACAATTTTATTATTGCCTGGAAAATGGAGCATGGGAAGTTGCTCGAGAAGTACAAATGGTTTATATCTGATAGGGTCTGTGAGATCTACTAAAATAAAGCATGCTGGTCTGAATATGTTGGTTCAGGATGTAGGGATTTGCATGGTAATGGTAAAGTGTATATCTAGAAAAGAATGCCTGGTTTTTCGAGATCATTCTTACCACAGGCTAAATGTACGAATCTTTAGATTTACTGATCCGGTGCATGAATAATCTAAGGGTTTGTTGGCCATTGAGAAGGAGGTGAAATTTATTCCAAAAATATATCGAGATAATTGGGTGTTGTAGAGACTTGAATGTTAGTATAGATCGACTGTTGGTTCCATCGCTGAATGTGCGATGGGTCAAATTTGTTGCTTCTTGATGATCGACCTATAAAACATATGAGATATGTTGTGATTGGAAGGAAGATTAAGTTTCAAAACTAAACATTTTTATTTTATTTTATTATGATGGAGTTGAAAATATTTAATGCATGTAATTAAATGGACATATGACTGTAAGACCCGGCGATAGGGGGAGCATGCGAGATTCATGGATACCTTGGATATAAACTTTGAGGGTGGTAGGGCCTGAAGGTGAGCAATGCAAAGTCACTTGGCCAATTTGACTGGATTTGGTCATGGGAAACACCGAGTCAAGTTTAAAGGGGGGATGTTAGGTTAAATTTGACTTGGTGAAAGATTCAAAGTTTGTTAGATCAACAATAGGGGCACATGGTATTGGTTGTTACACATTATTTTTGTCATCTCTCTGTTACACATTATTTTCGTCATTCCTATGATCGTTAATGATGTAAACCTATCCTTTGTCTTTAGAAGGATCAATAGCCTGAATTCCTGAAGAAAGAAGGGAGAAGAACTTTCCCTGAGAGAAGAAGTTGTATTTTCCCTTGTAAAAACCCTATTTTGGAGGATTTCCGCAGGTTGCTCTATACACAGGGTGCAGAAATTCTTGGTTTCCGTAGGTTGCACTATAGCCAGGGTGAGGAAATTCCTGGTTTCCGCAGGCTGCACTAAGCCAGGGTGAGGAAATTCCTGGTTTTTGTAGGCTTCACTATAGCCAGGGTGAGGAAATTCCTGGTTTCCGCAGGCTGCACTATAGATAGGGTGAGGAAATTCCTGGTTTCTGCAGGCTGCACTATAGCTAGGGTGCATAAATTCCTGTACGTGGGAAAAACAAGCGTCTTCTCGATGATTCTAGAAGGAGAAGCTTCTATGGTGAGGTGGCCTTCAAATGGTTTGGATCTTACTCTCTTTCATGATTTAGTGGGATCATCCTAACCTCCTCACCTTATCCTCTTCAACTTATAAAAGAAGAGGAGCTCTCATGGAGAAAGTTAGTTGAATTTGGCTTGAGATTGTTAGCTTGGTTAGATTGGCTTTGAGCTTTCTTTGTCAAGATATATTGTGAGTAGCTATCAGATCCATGGTCTCATAATCCTTGGAGCAAGAAGTGTGTGGGAAACAAGGAATCGTTGGAAGGAACCTTACGACATCAAGGCATCTAATTGTAATCTCTCTTCCTATTATTAATATAATATAGTGTCATGCTTCTTTCCCATAGAATTATATTTATTTTATTGCATAATTCCTTGATCATATGCATAGGTTGTCATCGGATATATTCTCTCTTCTTTCACTTTGGTTGGTTTGTGTCTCACTGCAGAATCAATATCACAAGAGCACCAGAGCGAAGTAGGGACAACAAAGACATAAGGAAGCGATATTCAAAGGTATGTCACTCATCCTTTCTTTGATGATAGATTCGATGATTAGAGCCTAGGGAAAGCACCATGTTCTGTCTCGTTTTGTTCTAGATCTAGGTGGATCTAGGGAGATTAGTTTATGTCCGCATTTACTGATTTATCTGATAACAAAATTGGTGACTCCACTGGGGAACGTATTGTTTTCGTAGTTTGCCTTGTTTTCTTGCTTTGATTTATTGGGTTCTATTTTTTGAGTCACTGGGAGATCCATCTTGATTCTCTAACTGTTAAAATTCATTGGAAAACCTTCACATTTTTATTTTTTCCATTTTTTGTGTGATTTCCGCACCCTACTTTGAGGGACAGTGCGATGTTTCCACACTGTATTGGTCTTCTGGCATGCGAAAATTAGGTATTTCCGCACTGTGTTAATCTACAGCCTGCGGAAATTGTGAAAAGTTTGATTTTTTTTATGGTTTTTCCTTACCCAGATCTTGGATTTGGTTTTGGGGTGAATTTTTGGGTTTGATTATGATCTGTTTACAGTCTGCTTGAAAAAGTTGAATCTGCTTTCAGCCAGCTTTGCCTTATATTTGCTTTGTTTTCTTTTGAAATATTTGGTCTCTTGCTTTGAGTGTCTTTCTATTACAAAACATTGTTTTTCTTTAGAATTGTTTAGTGAAAGAATACTTCTTTTTTCTGAATAAATCATGTTAAAAGAGAAACTTAGTTTGGGTTGCTTTGTTTTATATAGATCTGCTATTGCTTTTAGCTATCTTTAAAACAAAAAAATGATTTCTTGCTTTACATTAGATTGGGGGCATCCTTGCATTTGATTTCTTGAAGATATTGATATTGATGAGTTTAATATATTTTGGGACATTGTGCATATGGGAATGATAAATGTTTTCTCCTTCTCGTAGCATAGCTTTCATCGAAATGAAAAGATTGCATCTTCATCTCTTTACATAAATTTCGAGTTGGTCAAAACACCATATTGTCCACGCCATTTTCCTTTTGAGTAACAACAACCTT
>JASDQU010348569.1:0-11440 GCA_032191745.1 Picea mariana
ATCAAATATATATCATTGATTACATGTATAATTTTGTATACATATCATATGATTTACAAAGATATGAATGGTATCGACCTTGCTGTTGGAAATTGCAATGGATTCAAAGGTTTTGTATGTTAAAGGTTTGGCAGTGTTAGTGTATATGGGATATATTATGCAACTTGATTGCAGATTATTCAAAGAAGAGTGTTATGGATATTTAATGAGGCGGGTGGAAACTTATATGGAATTTGAGGTCATATGGCATGGCATACACTTGTCATTCGTCAGATGCCTGAGGTTTTGACGTGGTAATTTCTTGGGGTTTGCAAAATATTAATGTTGGTTGCCACCCTAGCGCGACGTGACCAACACTTATTGCACATTGGTTGTTTTGGGTTACCACCTTTGGGGTCTTGGCATTCGATCCACTTTGAGTTGAGGAAGGGTTTGATCATCAGGTTCTAACTATTGTAACTGTTTCGAAAGAAAAATAAGTAACACACAACTCCAGGGTACCAAGGTTTTGACTCCCTTTCATTCGACGTTGTTCTTTGCTTAACAATTTACTCATGGCTCTGAGAATGATGTGTTGTTCTTGTTAATTTTATTTCTCTCATGTTATGGTTATGGAAATATGAAAAATGGTACTCCTATTTGAACGAATATGTATGTTTTTCTTAGCTAAATATTTGAGATCAAAACATATTTAATGAAGAGTTGCATATAATGGTAGTTGAGATTTCTACGTTTTACTTTCCACCCATTATCTCTGTGTTTGGCACATAAATGTCTCGGCTTCTTCTGTTATGTAGCTCATGAGTTTAGTTATTTTTCAACTATCATATGCAAAAGAGTGGCATTTCCTTCTATGGGTATGTTTATTCATTTGGGTTTGAGACTCCACAACCTCATGCATACTATTTGGTGTTCAGGGTTTAAAATAAAGTTTTTGATTGACTCAGATTTAGGGTTTCATTGATTGAATGGTTATGGGTTTTCACTACCTATTGTTGCACCCTGTGTGATTATAGTTTTCATTTTTAGTGATCGGTAATACCAGTCCTTTACCCATGGTTCTTTAGTGTTCTATTATTCAAACTTGGCCTTATAGCTCAGGGGTCTAGTCACTTCATTATGGTCGCATGCAAAGGGTTGCATGCGGGCTATGGGTTTTTGATTTTCCAAAGGTAGAGACCCCACAAACTAATACACAACATTCATGAATGTTATTTTGATTACGAACTTGGTTTGTAATTCTTGCATGCGAACCCAACCACGTTTTAAAATAAATTTTTGGTTTAAGACCCTCGACATCTCTGAGTTTATTTTTTCATGTGTGTGATGCATATTTGGATTTATGGTTTGCATTTATGGTTTTTGTTACAAATTGAAGCTACCAGTTCAAATTTGGATTTATTGATTGAATAATCCAGTTGGTGAAGGCCAAACTAGGTTTTATGATGAATTTTGCATTTGAAACTTTTGATAAGGAGTCGTTATATGATGAATTTGGTATCCATTGGGATTGATGTTTGATGGTTTGTATTGTGGAATAACTTAATTGCATAAATAATAAAACTGGGTAATTGAGGAAAATCGTGAAAAGTCATGTAAAAGTCTTGAATAAAAATGAATAATTTGTGACTGTTTGGAGTAGTACGATGAACAAAAGATAATAAATATTTTAGATAATACATGTGCTCGTGATGGAATTATTATTGGAATATTTTGAAATTTATGAGTTGAATGAAGGATTTGGAAATGAAATAAGGAATTGTGATTGGACTTTTGTTTAAGCACCCTAATTATATGTGGTTATAATTATGCTTGTCATGAATGGTTGAAAATAGAATATGGTCATAAATTTTGTAATTAATGCATGTCCATTTACATTCCCTGTCATAAATAAAACTTTTTGCTCATTAGAATCCTAACCCATTTTCTCAAGTTCCCTTTTATTCCCATGCTTTAATTATAATTGTGTAAAGTATTGAATTGCATAATTGAATTGATCATGAGGGAAGTATTTAACTTGTTCAGGGTTAACTCTCCTTTATTGCTGAGATAATGAGTTTTAAATTGGGTTCACTTCATCATAAGGAGTTAAGGAAGTTGGCCATGGTAGTGAACAATCCATTTTTCATTCCTTTCATACTTACCATTCTACGCTCATTACAAATCCTTTCATTTAATCCCAAATCTATTCTCAAATCCATGTTCTAAGTGATTGCTAGATTTGAGAGCATGAATTGCATGATGATTGCTTGTATATGTATTGTTATGAACAAATCCATGTTTAAATTATTTTTTTTGCAAAGTTTTAGATGAAATATTAGCTGAACTTTAGTTCTGATTTCTGTATATGTATATCAGTATGAGATTTTTTAACAAGGGCAGTCATTGCAGGAGAAGAAACAATAGAGGTAGAGGACTAGGTCCTTGACAAAGGGGTAATAAGAGGCTCTTATTTTGTATACATTTTTATGTAGATTCAGAATACTTTAACTAGTTGTTGCAGATAGGTTTCATTAATTTGGCTAGACAACAAGCCTATAGACATCCACTTATGCATGAGAACCCTCGTCCAAGTATCGATATTCTAGTCCCAAACCATTTTTATGCTCCCTTAGTTAGAACAAAACATGATGGATGGAAAAATGTTTCACATCCTCCTTCTCGACAGTCTCATGGCTAGACAAATATTGGTCACCCTCAATAGCCTCATTTTCATGCCTGGCATACTGCTTCTCCCTTGCATCAACAACTTATATCCCAAGCCTCACATGCCAATCATTCCAAGGCCAAGATCACAGAACTCGAGGATGGTCTAGAAAAGGAAAAAGTAGTAGTAGTGGTGTCTAAGTCATCACATGAGTCATCACATTCAGTCACTTCACATGTGCAGGGAAATGATCATAAATTTTCTAAGGAAGGTTCATCAGTTGGGAGAAATGAAAAGGTTGAAAGTAGTCATGGCAAGAGAGTAGTAGCCTCTCACAACAAATACGGTTTTTCATGATTTTGTTGGCATCTGTATATGAACTTATTCACACTTTATTTCAGACATCGTATTATTTTTGGCGTCTTATGATTTTGACAACAATTTATTTGGGACAACTCATACTTTTGACATTTTTATATTTTGGACAACCTTATGTTTTCTATGCTACATGTTTTTCACAGATCTATATGATGGTTAAATTTGGATGAATTTAAAATATTGTTACATGGAGTGACAAGGGGATTCTTATGAACATTCCATCTTTTGAATTTTAATTACATAGATTGTATGATGTGGAAAGATTATATGTCTTGCATCTAAGGTGGAAGTTACAAGGAGGAAATGTGATCTGGATTATTTTCGGCACGAAATAAGAGCGGAGATATAATAAAGAAATGCACAGAGATATTGCGTATATCCAATAATATAACATAAATATATCATAAATGAAACCATAAACAAAAAATACAGTAATACATGATTTCTATTAATGAAAGAAATGTACAGAGACTGTAAAAATACAGAGTGAAAGACTCGCTAGAATGGTGGCAGCTTATCTCTGAGAAGAGATGCGATGGCTACTCGCATTCGCAAGAAGATGATTACAATGAGGCTATGAAGGCTTTTTTACAATAAACTGAAATGCCAAAAACCCTAGACATCCGAAAACCCTAACCCTAGTAGATGAAGCACCAAAAGTCATGTGGGCCCCGTTTGGGTAAGCTAGTACATCAACTTCCCGGGGTCGTAACTTTTGCATACGATCTCTGTTTTAGGCGTATGATAGATCATTGGAAAGGTATCGTCGAGGATATTAATTTTGGGGGATCAATCATGCCTTTGGATATCATTGAGAACATCGATATCGAAAAACCTTCATTTAGGCCCTCAAAATGGCCCTAGAAGTTAAAACCTGCTAAAAATAGTAAATTGCCAAAATTGCTAGAAAATTGTTTTGAGCCAGTCAAAAAAGGTGGGTGGCCATCAATATCCACCTGGATCAATCCTCCCTCCTTAGGAAGAAATGGTCTCCATTGTTTTGAGTTCCTGGGGGAGAGGGAAAAGTGTTTGCTGGATCTACATCTTGGTGAGCTTCTTGTATCGATGGAGACGTCGCATTGCTTAGTTTGCGAAAGTTTGTCATTAACCTGTTGAAGCTGAGGTTGTTCAACAAGTCGAGCTACATGAGAGGAAGGTGTGCAGAAGGAATCTTTTCATTTTTTTGCAACCTTGTCGACCTGCTTCTGTTGGATAGAAGGTGCAGGGGGCGAGGCTGTAGTGGTTGTAGTGTCCTTCTATTCCCCTTTTGAATAGATTGTGAAGAAGCTTAATTTTTCAGTCTGAGATACTAACTTGTGAAACTTTTTAGGTGGAACAATAGTTGGAACTACCTCTAGTATTCTGTAGAGATGACCCCCCAAAGTAACAATGACACTACGGGGTCGAGACTCATAAACAACATGGTGTCTCCACATATATGGTTGGCCCAAGAGAACATCAAAGACATCCAATGGGGCAACATCACATAATACCTCATTCTTGAAGGGTTGGATGTCGTATGAAAATCAACACTATTGGCTAACATGGAGATCTCGTCCTTTCTGAATCCATTTGATGTTGTATGGTTGTGGGTGTGGTGTTGTCATCAATCCCAACTGTTTGATGACCTCTACTGAGATGAGGTTTTTCTGGCTTCCATTATCAACAATAAAATGCAATGGGGTCCCCTTCACCCACATCTGTGAATGAAAAAGGTGCTCCCCCTCTTCAAGATCTGTTGGTTCTTTTGGTTGAATTACTGCAGTCACGACAATAGCAGTGGGGTTTGCGTCAATGATTTTTCCTTTACCAGTATTTTCAGAATCAGATTCTGAATCAGGGTTCGGCTCCNCTTGTCTTTGATCTTGGCCACCAATGACTGTTTTGAGCGACATTCATTGGTGTTGTGCCAGGGGATTTTGTGGAAATCACACCATTTTCTGGTGTCCTTCTTTGTCTTCCCGTGACCCTTCTTTTCCTGTGTCTTGGACTGGTTTTCATGAGACTATTTGTTAGGGTTGTCTTTGTTATACTTTGGTTGTTGTGGATTTGTAGACCCGAATTCCCATTTTTTCTGGTGCTTAAATTTCTGCTCAATTTTAACAACATATCGATAAGAAACACTGAGTGATGAGATGTCTAGAAAATTCATTTCAATCGGGATGTATCTGTGTAGAGCCCCACGGTATTTTAGAACCAAATGTCGGTCGGAGTCTTTGATACCCAACTTGGTTGGAAAGGTATGGAAGGTATTGGTGAACTCTGGAACTGCTTTTCCCCTCTCTTGCCACAGTGTGTTCCATCTCATGTACTGGTCCTCATAGTTGCCAACAGGGTAATATTGTTCCTTTACCACATCCACAAAAAAATCCCAAGTGGGATCGGCCCCATATATTCCAGACTCCTCTGTGGAACTTTTCTCCCAGTAAGTTTCCCACCAATGTTTGACATGGGGGAGATATTTAAGGAGTGAGAAGGTGATATTTCCTTTGTCGGAAAAATTGGGAATAGAGAAATAACCTTCTAGCAGATTTAACCATTTTTCTAGGGCTTTTGCATCTATCTGTCCTTCAAATAGAGGAATATCAAAATTAACTTGTACCTTGAAAGGTGAGGTGCCTCCAAAGTGGTCGCTTGATGAATATGTGTCTGATGCTATCGGTAGGCATTGAAGGATGTGGGAAAAATTCTCCATCATTTCATCCCTCTATCACGTGAGAGCTTGCTCAAGCAACAAATTGATAGGATCGTATGCTCCGTCGTTTTTCTTTTCTTCTTCTATTGAGGGTTTCTTGGGTGTGCGAGAGAGATTTTCTTCAAGATAGACAAGCTCGAGACCCAAATTTCTATAATCGTACCTCGTAAGGGAAATGCACTAAAAAAATGATCAAGAGCATCCTGCTCTGATATCACTGATCCAGATTATTTTCGACACGAAATGAGATCGGAGATATAATAAATAAATTCACAAAGATATCACATATATCCAATAATATATCAGAGATGCAACCATAAACACAGAGATACAGTAATACATGATTTCTATGAACGAAATAAATGTACAGAGACTGTAAAAATACAGAGTGAAAGACTCGCTAGAATGGTGGCAGCTTATCTCTGAGAAGATATGTGATGGCTACTCTCATTCGCAATAAGATGATTACAATGAGGCTCTAAAGACCTTTTTACAATAAACAGGAATGCCAAAAACCCTAGACATCCGAAAACCCTAACCCTAGGAGATGAAGCACCAAAAGTCATGTGGGCCCCGTTTGGGTAAGTTAGTACATCAACTTCCCGGGGTCGTAGCTTTTGCATACAATCTCTGTTTTAGGCGTATGATTGCTCGTTGGAAAGGTATCATCGAGGAGATTCATTTTTGGGTATCAATCATTCCTTTGGATATCATTGAGAACATATATCTATAAAAACCTTCATTTAGGCCCTTAAAATGGCCCTGGAAGTTAAAACCTGCTAAAAATAGTAAATTGCCAAAATTACCAGAAAATTGTTTTGAGCTAGTCGGAAAAGGTGGGTGGCCACCGATATCCACCTGGATCAAAATGGTTCATTAATTAGTATAAATAAAATAGGGGTTCCCACTTATTAGTATTATTTAGTACCCTTATCATGTTATTATTATTATTTATTAATTTACTTGAATTTTTTTCTATTAACTAACTAATGGTTAGTTAATGAGTAACTAAAAGTAGTTGAATGATTCAACTACTATGGAGATATTTAAAAGAGTAAATTGAACAAAGTAAAAGGAGGAGGAACACATTTCTCTGAAAGGTCTTCTCTTACTTCCAAGTGAGATTTCATTACTACTTCATTAATCTATGATTTTTAAGCTAAGACAGTTCTTGTGATAGCAAGGTATGTTGAAGGTGACAAAAATCTAGGACTAAGGAGAATTTAATTCTGATATGCTTCTAGGTTGATTGTCTATTTGATAGTCTGCAGACTTCTTTTGATTTCTAGATTAGTTTCTCAGTACTAAATAGGATTCTTTTGCGGAGTCATAACAGAGTGCAAGTTGTGGCTATTGGTTTATCATTCTTGGTTTGATTTGAAGGCACCAGTGGCCTATGTGTACGTTACGTTAGTTTTCTACACTTTCATTTGGTCTATACTTTGAAAGTATGAAAAGTGTATTGATTGTTATAGAATGAATGATTAAAATCATTGATGGTTTTGCAACTCTCTTGGTCTCTCTTATTTCGATCAGATTATGTCATTTTGCTTCTTGTTTAAATTATTATATAAAAAATCATACTTCTTTATATCAGTTTGCATTTGATAAATAAATTTAAAACAACAATTGGTCTTTAAGTCAAATAACGTGAAGGTTAATTGAACTTGCAATAAGGCTATAAATTAGGGTGATAATCATGCCTATCTTGTCTTAGCCAAAAAATATTGGAAAACATTTTGTGAGGAGGACTTTCATTTCGTTTACTCAACATTTTATTTGGAGACTATACTGGGGATGAAGGACCCCATTTTCATTTCCATGGTTTGTTTTTTTTGTACACTTGTAAATTTATTGTTTATATTTACTTCTTTATTTTCTATTTGTTGTCTGTTTATATCTTGTTTACTTTTGCTCATATTTTTCTCTTGACTCATGACTATACCTACTCAAATACAGTACAACCTAGGTGACAGTCTAGAGGATGAAACCAACATTACCCTTACTTTGTACAATGTCATTCTTGAGACTGCCAATAGTCTCAAGAATTAGAGAACATTGGGATGCCCATCAGAGGATGATTAGAAACCATCCTCATCAATAATTATTTATCATGATTGTGCCTACCCTTGATAAACCTAACATTCCTGAAGGCCCCATTAATAAGAATAATGTTTCATTTACCTTATTTCAATAAATCCTCAGACATTCGCATACTAGAGTTGAGTTACACCGACACTAGGAAGTTATTGTTGTTGAAGCCCATCTCTAGCAATATTTGGATGACCAAAGGATATGATACCTCAATGAACCCCAACATTAGCTCATCTTATGTCCTCTTCCCCCGCATATCGTGATTAATACAAGGTCAATCACCTGACTTTTCTCTCATTCCCGAAGTAGGAAGAAGAAAAGTTGTTCTCCAAGAAAAAAAAACTAAACTCCGTCAGTCTTTGTCTGATTCAGATAGTTCCTCATCCTCTCCACTTCCTTACATATTCAAAATTTTAGACACTATTAGTGGAACAGGAAGCAGTGGTTCTGGAGGTGGCACTAGTAGTTCATCTTCATCAAAACTTTTTTCTTCAACTTCGATCAGGAGTATCTATAGCCATGCTATCCCTATTCAATCCACCACTAATCTAGCCAAATTCATTAAGAAATATGGCCTGTTTCAATTTGAGGAAGATGTCAACGCTACTCCATGGCATGTTTCTTCCCCATTAAATCTCACACTTGTAGCCAATCCTTTTCCTAATTTCAAGGATCATTTTCCCAAGTTCTCAAGAAATGGTACCATTTCTACAGATGAACATTTGGTTTCTTTCCCAAACGATTTCCATAACATTGGTGCAAATGGAAATGATACTTGCATGCACTTACTTTTTCAACTCTTTAGAAGGAAAAGTTGTGGCTGACTTATTTGATTTGCCTCCGAATATTTTGACTACCTGGGATGAATTAGTCTACTAGTTCAAATCCACTTTTGGGAAACCCAAAATCCCAAATGATCGGTTAAAGGATTACAATAATTTTACATATAAAAAAGAGGAAACCATTAAATCTTTCAATTTTCTCTTCACCAAGTTATATAATCAAATGCCTGAACTAATCAAACCAAAAAATCAAGCTATGTTCATGCATTAATAAAATGCTTTACCCTCTTCCTATCGTCTCATATTGGAAGAGAAATCCATAGATAATATTGAATCTACCCTTCAGACTTGTTTGGAGTATGAACACCAGCTAGAAAAAACTAGTCTTCCTAAAGAAGACTATGTCAAACAAAAATATATGTCTACCATTATGCAACTTATGCAAGACATTAAAAATTGAATGATTTCCTTTGAGAGAAAGGGAATTACTCTTACTACCACTGTTGAAACTTCCACCCAGGCTACCACTATGAATTTTGCAAACATTAACTTTCAACCAAAAGCCATATTGCCTAAAGAATGTTGTAATTTTTGTGAATAAAATCACGAGGAAAGAACTTGTGAAATCAAGAAAAATGTGAGGGATTGAATCTTTGGAAAGAAACCAAACACTACCATTGTTGTCTTATATTGGGCCCCACGAGATGATGTTATGGTAATTAATACCATAAATAAATTATATTCCAATAAGGGCAAGGTTGATTCTTCCCAGACTACTTTTTCCCCTAGCACATCCACTCAAAATACTAGCTCACAAGTTGCTCACCCTTCTACAAGTCATCAAGTCACCACTCCTTCTTCAAAGTATAATATTTTAAATCGGTTGGATAACATAAAAGTTGATGCTTCTCTTTTGGATATGGTGACTGTACCAAAACAACAACATCTTAAAGATTTCATGGAAGGTAAAACTTCCAACATAGCCAATCTCACGGAATATTATGATGAAGAAGAGTCTCATGTAAATAGGATAGGTGTAAATAACTTTAGGGGATCTGTAAATTATCCCCTTTCTATATTTATGTAAATACTTTAGACATAATAGACCATTTTTTCCTCATTGATGGTGGCTCAGGCCCAAGTGTCATGTCAAACATCATTATGGAAGAGCTAGGCCTCTTTTGTACGAACAAAAATGAAAGAAGCATTCTCTCATATAATAGTCAAGAACAATTTACAATTGGTGAGATAAAATATGTAACCTTAGTACTTTGTGCACATCCATAAATACACACCACCCTTAACATTCAAAGTCATTGATATGTCTGTCAACAATTACTCAAATATTTTGGGGAGAGATTGGAAAGCCTTAATGGGTGGTTACTTGTCTTTAGATGGATCACATTTATCTATCCCTAAATATGGAAATAAATTTATTGTTCTCAGAGAATATCGTATCTCACCTTACATTCAGGACGTTCCTCATCTAAATGTAAATTATGTTGAGGAAATCCTGGGTGTTTACTCTATTTTCACATAATAAGATGGTGTGCCACGCGAAAATTTTGACTATGATGAAGGATTGTGGCATATTACCTTTGATCAAGCATGCTCCAGTGAAGGAAATGGAGTTGGTATTATCCTTTACTCACCCATAGGAAAAATTTATAAATTTTCTTTCAGGTTAGAATTCGCTTGCACAAACAACGTTGTTGAGTTTGAATCCCTATTATTGGGTATCGAAAATGCTTATAATCTGGGTTGTGGTAATCTTACCATTTTTAGCGATTAATCTTGTTAGAAAAATATATAATCCCAATAACAAGTTGATGAGAAGATACACTCATTCCATTTGGGACTTGATTTAAAGTATGTTGTCTTTCAACATCACTCACATAAAAATGGAGCTTAATACCATGGATGACATGTTGGCAGTTTTTGTTGCTTCTCCTACTCGACAACTTTTATCGTAGCAACCTGATTGCACTTTTATGTCTCTATATCATCCACATATACCTGACAATGTTGAATCATGCCATATTTTCAAAAATTATGAGGATACATGTGCTTTCTTACAAAGTAAACTTTTTAAGCCTACAGAAGTAATTTCTATTGAAGATGTTAAGTTTCCAAAAGGCTTGATTCCTCTTGAGAGTTCATTTTCAACGAGTGATGTTGGTAAAAAGGAAAATATTGTAGAAGAGGATTCAAAGAGGAAATTTGGAGACATTGTCTTTGTGAACATCGGAACCTCATATGATCCCATGAGTCTTAAAATAAGAGCCCAATGTTCACAAGAGGAAAAATAAATATTCATGGATTTATTCTGTGAATTCAAGGATGTATTTGCTTGGTCATATGAGGATCTTTGTGGTTTTGATCCCAACATCATCCAACATGCCATTCCTATTAAGGAAGGGGAGAAACCAGTAAGGAAAAGACAAAGGCCTATAAATCATTCCCTCGAAGTTACTATCAGTAAGGAATTTGAAAAGTTACAAAAACATAAAATCATATTTCCACTAAAATATATCGAATGGGTCTCAAATATGGTTCCTATATGAAAGAAAACTAGTTAGATCTCGTTGTGTGTTGACTTTCGTGCTTTGAATAGAGCTAGAACGAAAGATAAATTTCCATTTCCTAATATGGAAATGATCCTACAACAAGTGACTGGGTCTCAAATAATGTCCCTACTAGATGATTTTTCTGGATACAATCAAATTAGAGTTAAGAGGGCTAACAAATACAAAACCACATTCACCACCAGATGTGTAACAACCCTCCTAGCTAAGGACAACTACCCTGACAACAGGTGCAATTTTTTTTTTTTTTTTTTTTTTT
>JASDQU010348571.1:894-12342 GCA_032191745.1 Picea mariana
AAGAGCCTACTTGGGATCAAGGTTCCCTTGCCAATACTGATTATTTAGACTTAGTCCTGCCCTCTGACGAAGCAATCATAGAGGCAATGACCAGTCTGAACAAACCTTGGGATGATCTCCATCACAAATCTTAACTCCTCCCAGAGTTAAGAAGAATTGAAGCATGAGAATTCACTTTGACTATGACTGAAGATAGGTCTTGTCCTATAAATCCTTTGGCTACACACACAGTTTATGCCGACGGTAATATGGTAGCCATCTCTGAAATAATACCTATTGATATCTCCAGAACCCTTGGTGTCATGGAGAATGTCCTCGTCGGAGTTGATTTCTCCCCCGAAGAGATTCGAATCTACACGTATTTATTAAAAGAATTTTGTGACATTTTTGCTTGGTCTTATGAGGAAATGCCAGCTATTGATCCAAGAATTGTCGAACATGAAATCAAAACTTATCCTAACGCTAAGCCGGTCTGGCAAAATCTTCGTCCAGTCAATCCTAGGAATCCAGAAGCTATCAAAGATGAAGTAGAGAAACTGCTTAAGGAAGGTTTTATCTACCCCGTTCACTTGAATCAATGGGTGTCAAACCCCATTCCAATCGATAAGAAACAAGGTATGATTTTATGGACTTCCATGATTTAAACAAGGCTTGTCTAAAGGATAATTTCCCCACACCAGTTATTGACTAGATAGTCAATGAATGCGTAGGATGCAAGGCCTTTTCTTTCATGGATGGTTTTTCGGGCTACAATCAGATACAGATCAAACCCAAAGACCAACACAAAACCACTTTCATTTGTCTGTGGGGTACATTCGCTTATCGAAAAATGCCTTTTAGTTTGAAAAATGTTGGAGCTACCTTTCAGTGGGCCATGTCTTTCGGTTTCCATGATCTCAAACATATAGTTGAGGCTTACCTTGATGACTTAGAATCATGATCTCGTAAGAGAGATGATCATCCTATGTACATCAGAATCATCTTTGACCGATGTCGTTACTACCGGATTCATTTGAATCCAAAAAAAGTGCAGTTTCTATGTTATGTCAGGTTGTCTGCTAGGTTTCATTGTTTCGACAATGGGGATCATGGTCGATCCTCTCAAGGTTGAGGCGATATTTTATTTTCCTCCCCCATGCACGATCCTTCAACTTCAGAGTTTGCAGGGAAAAGAGAACTTCTTACAATGTTTCATCGCAAACTATGCCGAGATCACAAAGGGATTTATGCATTTACTCAAGAAGGACGTCCCTTTTCATTGGGATGAAGTTGCTCAATGCTCGTTTGATGCTTTGAAACACACCCTCATGTGTGCCCCTCTACTTCAGCCACCCAATTAAAATAAAGACTTTTTATTGTACTTGGTTGCAGCAGAGTCAACCATTGGTATGGTCTTGGTTAAGGAAGATGATGTGCTTTTTGAGTATGTGATCTATTATCTGAGATGAGGCCTGGTTGGACTGGAACTTAATTATTCCCAAGTTGAAAAACTTTCATTGGTAGCAGTTCATGCTGTCCAACGGTTCTGTAATTATATCCTATTTCCCAAGACCACCATCATTTCCGTTGTGAATCCATTTCAATACGTTTTGACATGAAAAGTAATTGGTAGAAAGATCATTAGATGGATAGTTGTCCTCCAAGAATTCGAATTATATTTTGTTTCGGTAAAATCCAAAAAGTCAATGGTCTTTACGGAACTCATATCGAAAATTCTGGTCGAGTTAGGTGATGTTGTGCCTGAAGAGTCATCTATAAAAGGAGACATGTTTTTGATTGCATCTTTGGACCCCTCGTATGGAGATATACTTGTCTATCTCCAGAATTTGAACTAACCCACCTCTGCTTCTCGTGATGAGCATCGACGTATATGCCATTAGGCCAAGAACTATCTTATACTCGAAGATACATTGTATCGTCGAGGCATAGATTCCATCCTTCGCCGATGTCTCATTCATGAAGAAGCAGAAATCGTCCTTAACGATTGCCACATGAGAGCATGTGGAAGTCATATGTTTGGGTTGGAAGCAACCCAAAAGATCTTACACGCTGGTTACTTCTGGCCGACATTAATCGAAGATTGTGTTGAATTGGTCAAGAAGTTCCACCCATGTCAAATCTTCTCTCGGAATATGAGGGCACACCCTGCTCCTATGTTTCCCATCATTACAGTTGGTCCTTTCACCAAGTGGGGGATTGATTACACAACATGAAGCCCCCCTTCAGCAAAGGGGCACCATTATATCATTGTAGCAATAGACTACTTTACAAAGTGGGTTGAAGCTATTCCAACGTTCAAGGATGATGGAGAGACAACAACTCTCTTTTTGTTTAACCATATTATAGCAAGGTTCGGTGTCCCGAGAGAGATTGTCACTGACCTTGGCAGTCACATCCAGAATAAAATGATGAATGAGTTAACATCAAGGCTTGGGTTGAGGAAAGAACATGCGTCACCTTACTACCCTCAAGTGAATGGTCAATTGGAAGTTGTGAAAAAATCCATCAAGACTATTTTACAATGAATGATCAATTCGACCAAGTCAAATTGGAATTTGATGTTGTACTCTGCATTATGGGCCTACCGAACGTCTGTTAAGACTGCAATTGATTTCTCACCTTTTGAACTCATTTACGGGGTGGAAGCAGTTTTACACATAGAATGTTAGATCCCCTCTTTAAAATTAGCAATACAGTTATTTCCAAATACTTCACCGTTTCAAGAGAGGTTATTACATTTTGAAAAACTCGATGAGCAACGTCGAGACACAGCCTTGGCCAATGAGGCTCACAAACAAAAAGTTAAGTGTCAGTATGATCAGTCCGTTCTCCCTCAGATTTTTTCTGAAGGCGACCTTGTCCTAGTCTATGACCAAGATAAGGATCCCCTAGGGGAAAGCAAGTTCAAACCCATGTGGTTCAGACCGTTCATTTTTAAAGAGGTTCTTCAAAAAGGGGCTTATCCTCTAGTTGACTTTGAGGGAAACACTTTGGCTGAGCCTAAAAATGGGCTCTACCTCAAGAAGTATTACTCATAGGTGGGTCGCCTTCAGTGACTTCTTGTAACATATGTATACTCTCTATACATTTGTTTTGCTTACTTTTTGTCTTTTGCGTTTATGCAAGTGTCATTTTTTATGACATTCTTTTCACTGTGGCAGATGTCAAGTGAATCAGAGGTGTTTGTGGGGTTTGCAGACAGTTCCATTCGACACACTCGGAAGCTTGCTTCCACAACTTGGGTGATTTTTACACCTCAATGCCAGTTTCTATCCTCAGGAGGTATCTGTTTAGGTAATGCTACAAATAATGTTGCCGAATACAACGCAGTCATACAGTTGCTTTGTGACACTTTGTCGCATGGTATCTCTTGCCTCCAGGTCTACTTAGATGCTCAATTGGTTGTGTCTCAATTAAATGGTGTTTACCGCGTTTACGACCCTACCCTACACCGACGCTTTCTTAGGGTACGTCTCTTAGAACAATGTTTTGATTACATTACTTACATTCATGTTCCTAGGAGATTAAATCACATCACTGATACTCTAGCTAATCATATATTAGATTGGCATTTTGCACACATGTAAAGACAAAAAACACATATGCACATGTAAATACATTTGTAACATAATCCATAAATCATAAAAGACAAAAATATCCATATATATATATATATATATATATATATTGAAAAACGTATCAGAGTATAGTATGGGCACAAGCGCCTCAAAAATATACATAGTAAGAGTCACAGGGCTTATGCCCTAAAAAATGTACAAAAGTTCTCACGACACATAAAAAATCCAACCTAGCTAAGGGCAAGGCCTGTTGGCCTAACCGTAGTGTACAACAGTGTTTTCCAAACGCCGAAAAAGTTGGACCCAAGTCCCTGGCACACCAACTATGTGAGGCTGCATAGAGGGTGGAAGATCCTCAATATCTGCCATAGGCAGAGCACGAGTAAGAGTGGTAAGGTTCCGCTCTACCCGCCTCAAAACTCTTTCGGCCTCCCCAGGTTGAGGCCCCCCTATTGTTCCTGATGGTCTAGCAGCTCCAGCTGTTCCCGCCTCTGTACGAGGACGTCATCTAGTCCTCGCAAAATCAGTCGGATGCACTGGTCCCACATCTGTGCATAACAAACAAATCATTGTCAGATACTCTGGTGCACAAAAAAAAAAATGATATATATAAAAGAAAATAAAAATTAAAAACTTACCCAACTCTCCTCACACTGCTCCGGGAGGAACAACCATATCCAAGTCTCTAGAAAAGTCAATGCCAGCATATGGATAGTATTCTATCATTGGAATCTGGTGATACCACCAATCAAAGAACTTGTCATTGAAGGCCTCCACAGTCCTTCCACCACCCTGTCGCAGAAAAAGTGTTGCCTATATACATGCAGTTGGGAATGTGGCTGTGTGCCCTTGTACTATCTCTTGAGGGATAATACTAGGCACCCTATCGAAGAAGAATGCACAAAGTATGGTCCCAAACTCGAAGTTTTTGTGCCTCCGCATGTGGCACTCAGTCAACTTCCTTTTCATGCAGTGAAGTAATGTCGTGCTCCTATCAAACACGTGTGCATTCAAACACTGCACCGCACGATGCATGTGTGCCCGGGATGCTTGGTGAGGTGCAACAGATCTAGTGATCCATCATATCAACAGTACTATCACTTTCAGTGATAGGTTAGAGATATTGTTGATCGACACCTGTGTGCCCACTTTGTCAGTCCCTACCTCACAATGGAGCCCAATCAACTCAACTATGTTATGAGGCCATGAAAGAAATGTGTTGAATTTGACTGGTTCCCTTCTCCTCAAGAGACCAGTCAAGAAGTATATTTCCTCTGTCGTCGAAGTCAACGACTGACCTTCAAGCATGAAGGCCTCTGCATCCGGGTGCCAATAATCTATCAAGGTGTTCAGTGGCCTCGGTTGTGCCTGCATGAATGGATATTGGTAGAATTTCAATAGCCCACATTGAGTCAATGCAACAGTCACACTAGGGTCCTCATCGACCAAAATTTCAATGTCTTCATGCTCTCTTTTTTTTCCAGTCAACATACATTCTGCAAGTACCAGTTCGGGAGGGAAATTAGATTTTTCTTTTTAATTTTTTCACAAAATTGGGGGCATAAGCGGGTTGTAGTGGTGATAGTCATGTATGCACGCATGTAGTAATTCTTTTGCACGCGTGCATATGCGTGTTGTCCCAAGACAACCCACGTATGCCTAGGGCCGACCCTTTTTAAAGGTCGACGCCCCCCAAAAAAATGAAAAAAAATGCATAAAATAAAAATTGAAAGGCAAGAGGAGTGAATTTGTACTTACTGGTCCAATCGGAAGTTCGTTTCATCCACTGAAGCTCCCAAAATCAACACTTTTATCAAAAGGGTTTTTTTTGGTTCCAGAGTCAATTTCCCAAATCAACAATGGTGATAATGAGCTACCAGCTTCTATTTATAGACTTTTTGGCTCCTTTTTGTCATTTTTTGGACCCCCTTGTCATTTTTTCTAAATTGAAAATCATTTAGTATGGTCCAAGAGTTTCTTTGGGAAGGTTACGATAGAGGTCACTTCGGGTATCGAGAACCTTTTGGGATATTTGGGTCACTTTTGAAGGTCCTTTGGTAAAAATATCATTTTTTCAACTTCAACATTTAAGTTAGGATTCCACCTCCACTTTTTGTATCTCGTTGTATTTGTTGCTTTTCCATAGGATTGAACCCACCGAGTTGCGACACGGAACCATCTTTTCTTCTTTATAAGTGTTGTAATGCCGTGGTAGAGCCTTCCCCTTAATGAACCCCCTAGCTAGATCCTTCTTGCATTTTTGGCATCCATGCTGTTGGTAATGACTATAGGCTCGGGAGTCCCTGTTAGTCTTGTCTTGATTATGAGTTTGAGCCTCATCTTCATGATTTTTTATCACTCTTGGCCTCACCCTCGGGACTCCCAAAATTTTAAACAGGTCTTCTTTTAATCCCTTTTTAGACCCTCTAAACATGAAAAGATTGTCGAGCGATCTTGTTGACCTTCATGCTCGCTAAATTGAAATTTGAAGGCACATATGTCCGGCGGTAGTTTACCCCTTTTTTGGTCCTGATGTTCAATTGTATGAACAAAGGTATACTCTAGGAACTTCAGTTCCCTAGAAGAGTATCCTCAGGTATAATTTTACCCCTTTTTCAGGCCTGAGGGACTAAATTTACGAACAAGGAAACCCCATGGAGTCCATAGTTAATCTCTTTTCAGACTCGTTAAAATTGAAAAGATCGTCGAGTGACCTTGTTTCTTCACACTCGTTAAAATGGCCAAGAAGAAAAACCTTTACAGAGTCCATAGTTAAGCTCTTTTCAAACTCCCTAAAAATGAAAAGATTGTCAAGTGATCTTTTCTTTATCACGCTCGTTAAAATAAGTTTGAATAGTCGTCTTTTCAGTGCTAGTTTACCCCTTTTTTGAACCAACTAGACTATTTTCGAAAAAGGTACCCCAGTGGAGGCTTCTTTTACGCTTTTTCAGACTCTCTAAAATTGAAAAATCGACCGAGATTACCTTCTCTGGGCTTGTTAAAATTCCATCGAAGGACGTTACCATTGTGTGTCCTATTAAACAACATTCACATGCTTGCATATTTGGCCTAATGCCGGCTCCATGTTGCTCTCAACTGAACCATCTGAAGCATGCCTCATATGCAAGACCTGTAGCACTTTGCCTCTGTGTCTTGACACCTTTGGCCCATGGAGGTTTTTTCTAAGTGTCCCTTTTCTGCATATGTCCCTTTTCTTTGAGAATTAATGTGTTCCTTGCGCTTGGAACTAGTATGATTGCGACACTCACTCCTCCTTTGTAACGTAAAATTATTTTATTCTTTTTTCAAATCTTTTTAAAAATATTGAAAAAAGACAAAAAAATCAAATATACCCTAAAAAGAGGAAGGAAAAAGTATTTTCTTTTTGTTGGCAGCTCAATGAGTCACCCTTGGACAAAGAACATCTTTCCATTTGTTCATCAAATATCTAGGATATAGTATGACCTTAGGAAGTTGTTTTCATAGATTTGTGTTCTCATCCATTTGGTTATTCTTCCAAACATATGGAGAGTTGGCGTTGCCTCCTGCATCGTCAACTTATGTCGATATCATGTTGCCTGAGTCTCATCATTTTTCGTGCTACTATCCAAGGGAAGTTTTTACCAAGCTCGTGTCAGCCTTTCTGTAGTTTGTCTCTTGTCCTCATGCTTGGCCATCCTAAAACACCAATCAAAATCCTTGTTCAAAATCAATGAAGTTCTCTTCCTGATCACCGAGAACCTCTTGTCTATTCACGACAAGCTGTTGAAGACCTCTGGGTAATGAATTCATACACTCACATTACACTCTTACCTGACTTTTGAAGATCTTGAAGTTGTTGCTCGATCTCTGAAAGCATCTTCTCCAACCATCAGATGACACTTAGATTCTTGAAGATGGATACTATAAATGTATATATTTTGATTTTGAGATGTACATCCATTGTGTATTTCTTGCGGCTACACTTTATATAGTTATATGACATGGATATACAGTGTATTCTATTGGTAGCCATGATTTTAGTTTTTAAATCCCAAGCATGGGTATGCCTACTCGGAGAGACAAAGTGTTATTTTGTAGATGGAAGCTCCTGAATACTGGTCCTTGGGCTCACTTACTTGGCACATTGATAAAGATTGGTAAAGTATTTCGGCCATCAGATGCTCTTCTGACCTCACACTTTAGGGGGCATATGTTATAAGCCTAATTTGCACCCAACCTACATACCTGGCCTCAGGCCCTACTATTTGCCAATTTATTGAGCCAAGATCTTCTAAAAATCCCTCTTTTTTGAGCCATATGCACCCTGGCCTTCTACATCTCACGTGTGCACTCAATGCATACGCATGCAGGCTTTATACAACCTATGTATACTGCCAAAAGCACAAAAAATGGAAATTTGTAGATGGGAAACAAAGTTTCAGGAAATTGCTAAAACTGTTTGACTGCCTATGGCAGTCATTCAACTGGATAACTACCTATAAACGAAGGGGTAGGGTTCCCATTTAAAATAAGAAGAAGAAGAGTATAGAAAATCTACACAAATTTATCCCCCCTTTGCTCCAATTTCCTGTAATTATATTGTGAGGTTGAGTAGTTGGTGCATTGTGAAGAGGAGCCCAGAACTAGGTTTGAGGAGTAGTGCTGGCCACATATTGTAAGTTTACTCTTGTGAAGATTAATACAAAAAGGAATATTTTTTTCATCCCACCATATCATGTGTTCAAATTGTTTATTTATTTTGTGATATTGTCATATCTAACCCAAAAATTAGTATATAAAATGCATGTTTGTAGCTCTTTGTTTGTCTATGTGTGAATGCAGGTCAGCTTTGGGAGGAGGCTTGCAGTCAAGGAGAGAGTGAAAGAGAAGGGATTGACATCAAATGAAGGATTAAGGTAGAGTTACCTAATCTTGTTTGCACCTTTATATTGCATGAATGTGGGGTTTTGTGTTGGGAGAATAGGAAAAAGTAGAGGCCTTTAAATGGTCATTTTCTGCATGCATGATTAGATCCCTTAAATACTAAGTCCGTAAGCGGGATTTCCCACTCACATCACTCTCTCTAATCCAACATACGTATATGAAATGTCCCCACTATTTCTTCTGTAACTCAATTCAAGCTTGACCACAGTACCTGGTTTGTTCACACGTTGGCCGAGGAGGCTATATTTATATAACAACCCTCTCCCCTCCCCTTTTCACCGCAATTCAAGATTTAATCATTTCCCTACGTTGAAGGGAAACTTGGAATCTCAATTAGGGTTTCAACATTCACAATAATGGCGAAATCCGAGGATTTCCTGCCAATTATGGTGGAGAAAATGGGAGAGCGCGATTTCATGGCAGAGTTGTGTAGCGGATTCCATCTTCTGGTAGATCCACGGCTGGGTTTCATAAGTTTGGAGAGATTGAAGAGGAATTCGACTCTGTTAGTTGTGGATTCTTTGACAGAGTCAGAGCTATGGGAGATGATGGAGGAGGGGGATTTAGATGGTGACGGGGCTCTGAATAAACATGAATTCTTCATTCTAATGATTTGAATGAGCCCTTCATTCATGGATGAAGCCGATAAATGGCTAAACAAGGCCCTGGTAAATACTTTGGAAGAAACTATAATTGAAAGATAATACATGTATTTGTAATTTTGTTATTGTTAAAAGGGATTTTAGAGATTTATTAGGTATCTATTAGATTTTTAGCCACATGGTTTCTAGTACATGGATATATGAAATTTGGTTTATGATGTATTAAATTTGGTTTATAAATTATGGAGGTTTTATGAAAAATTTATTATTTATTTTTGATGCAAGATTATCTTTTTAATTTTTATAATAATAATAATAATAATCTAATTTTAAGGTCACAGTCAAGCCATACACTAAATTGATATATGAAACTCCTTGTTTGTGGAACAATTTATCCAATAAAATTTCAAAGGAATTTAAATCCAAATAAAAAAGGTAACAACTTTCATCATAATTAATAAAGTTACATCCAATTAATATACAGATATATTTAAATATAATGTTACAATAATTTAACAACTATTATATTAAAAAAAACATATCTCAACAAGTTCACAGGTATACACCTCCATGTTTATGTTTCTTATGAGGAAAATCTCTCTATGGCTAGGGTAAACCACAACAGAAGGAAATGAGTGCAGAAATCAACTCTATTCTCAAGTATGCTATGTAAACAAATATGATAGCAAGACAAGATAGCAGGCCTACCTTGTCCAGACATTCGATGAAGTCCACTGTTGAGCACTTGAACCAAAGAAATATACCTTCCACTAGTCCTCAACAACCAAGAAAAGAAACCATATGGTGATAATAAATTATGTTATCACATTCAATAGCATAATCCATTAATAAACATGACAAATATGCCCATGGAATAATAATTCAAATATTTGCAAGATTTCAATTGGACGAGAAAAGAGTATTTATGTTAATATATGAACAACAAAAGTGAAAATGTTACAAATTTTCATGTCAGAATGTTCAGAACTGAGAAAATGAGTTCCTTCCAGTTGGGACTCCACCACTTCAATCCTCCACCAAAGGCAAGCTCAGAAAAGAGAAACAATGAGGTTCTCAATCAATAAGGGAAGAGCTTGGGGGTTGAACATTGTGTTCAGACTTAAAAGACAAAGGGATGCAGACTCAATTCGAAGTAAATAATTTCTCCATATTAAATTTGCTCTCAAAGTTGAATTCTTTCTCCTCTTTTCCATAGCTCAAAATTGGCCCATTTATAGCCTTCAAATGGAATTGAAGGCCCGAGTCAGAATGTTTCTAGTATATGGAAGGCTAAGGATCATAGATCTCATGTCGTGACATGTAAACCTGACACTAAATTTCATTTTTGGGCATAAATCCCGATGTATGCGGGTTGTAGTGATCCAACCTGCATATATGCATGCTTTATAGTAGCCAAGGGGCGTACATGTGGAAAAATATTTATTTTTAGCTCCGGGATTTTACAATCAGGGATGATAAGTATACATAGGGAAATGGAAAAAGGCCTTCTGTGCAAGATTTCATATGGTGAGGCAAATCTTGATATAACAGATGCCCCCTAATGTGTGAGGTCATAGGAGTATCTGCGATGGCCAAAATACATTATAAACAACCCAGAAGTGGAGTGATGGGGAACCAACTAGAAGAACTAGTTGCTCATTACATTCTTCACTGAATTTGCATACATGTCTGCTAATAGAATTACACTGTAGATCCATGTAGAAATATACCAAACAAATTTATATGGCCATGAATAGGAAAATACAAATGTGGTTACATGCCAAAAGTTGTCATAGTCATGAACAATGCCCAATAGAACTAGTCTCAAAACCAATCTGAAGATATTTGTATACAATGGAGTACAATCTGATCTCCCGTGATTACTGAACTCATATAGGTATTGATCCAATGAAAAGGAAGCAACAAATCATGAAATATGAAGCCTCATACTAATGTATTCAAGTCTTATAAACAATCTACCAAGGGTGCAATTCTACATCATGTGAATAAAGGAGTCGAGGTCGAACAAAATGAGACATCGTTTGATTACCGATCATTGAGGTATATCGTTAACAAACATGAAACAACCTACCAATAATGAAAGTAGGCATCAGGGCATCAAGTACATTCTTACAAGTGTGAATAAAGGAGTCAGTGTCGAACACCTGAAGAATCCATCGATAAGGAGACATTGATGTATTCCCAAATATCAATGGAGAGAGAACCTGCCACTAATGATTACAAGCCTCAAGGTACTCATAAGACTCTAGATCTCGTTTCCAGAATAGATGAGCTGAAGTTGATGGAAGGAGACCCATTGAAAGGAGAGAATTAAGGAATCT
>JASDQU010348571.1:12442-23768 GCA_032191745.1 Picea mariana
CAGAACGAGGTATAAAGAAAGAGCTTCATGATTTGGACGAAATCAGACGAAGAACATGTTCACGAACCAACGACCCTGTGCATCTTTCGCGTGTGCCGAGTGAAAGTGGTACATGAAAAAGACCCTCTGAATAGAAGCCAATGAGGAAAAATGCTGACAAAGGCAATAAAACCACCAATAAGGATAATGGAATCCATGACATTGCATGAATCCCAATGTGTGAATAGATGTCTTATCGTCAAACACAAGGGAAACCACCTAGTTAACGACCAATAATGAAATGTCGACTGTTGGGTTCAAGGTTACCTACCAATGAAGAAATGAGGACTAGGGTGCATGATAGGAATATAGTATCATGTGACTTTGAGACAAATGGAGGGTATGGCTGACATGCAAAGTCAAGAGTTTTGAGAAGTGGCCAACACAGATTTATGGACCTCCTTTGAATGAGAGAAAGAGACATATGGAAGACTTTGGCAACATAGACTCAATAATGAAACCATGAGATGCATGAGGCATCAATGAAATTATCTATAAGGACTGAAAGAATAACCAGTCGATAGAGAAGACTCTATAATGAGCTCCTTCCTAAGGCCATGCTAATCCCAAAATTATGATGACAAATGGACTCAATAACTTTGTGCTCTGTTCAAAGGCAACACGACTGCTTCCAATATAAGATAATATTCCCTTCTCGCCCATCTATTTTTTCTTTCATAGACAAATGAATGCTATGATACAGAGCATAAAACAAGTGTCGCAAGTAAGAAAAAATAGTTCCAATAGTGGAACATACCTATGCTCATTTCAAGGAGATTCATGCAGGAGATGGACACTTGAGGGAATGTTCCCTCCTAGGTATAGGGTGTCAAATTGCGAAGGATATGAATGAGGATTTGCTTGGTCAAGGATGCAAAAAATATTGAGGCAAATGGTTTATAACGCAAAGTGAGAACCAACTATAGGCTCAATACTACAAGCAAGGGCATGAGATGCAATCACAACTTAATGCCAAAAATGTCCTTTTTCGTGACATTTAGTCTACTTTGTGTGAAAAAGGGATAAACTTGTGCCATATAGACATCCTTTCAAATCCAATTTACGAGTGTGAAAGAGACAATTTCACTCGGAAATATTTTCACTTTTTGAAGACAAGTAAGAAAATAGCTTAATTAAGACTCATGACCTTTCAAGTCCAATTTAACGAGTGGGAAAGGGACAAATCACTCGACAATGTTTTCATTTTTTAGACGAATTGGAAAAGAGCTTAAATCAAACTCGTTGAGAGGTTTCTAGGTGGCATGTCATGGGGGAGGCCAAGGTTCTCATGCTGGAATTCTGTGGAATGTCATTATCTTACGAATAACTGACATAATCTTGGGAAAACCCAAAGCTCTCCAAGTCAAGGAGGATAAAGTGTTGGAAAAGGTTATTGTCTCCATGATATATCAGATAATGTCTCTTACCAGAAAGGACACAAGAAGGGGCATTAGATACCCCACAATACCATCCCAATCGAAGGGAACCTCTCCAAGACTTGGAGGGAGAGTACTCAAGAAGAGTAAAACTCTCTCTTGTTCAGAAGGTATAGTACTAGAAATTCTAATGGCATGATATAGAAGGTATATAACTAGAATTAGAAAAGTGGGATCAACCAAAAATTGCATCGATGTGACCACTTCTTCAACCATTGGTTGAATATGATGCAAGATAACAAGGTCAAGAGACACATCACCCCCCAAAATAAAAGTGATATCGGTCAAAGATTGCATCGACGCGACTATTGGTTGAACATGATGTGAGACAACAAGGTCAAGAGATGCATCACCGTCAAACATAGGAGAGGTGTTGGTCGAAGATTACATCAACACGACCACTGGTTGAACGAGATGTGAGACAACAAGGTCAAAGGATGCATCAACCCCTAAAGGAAGATGGGTGTCAACCCAAGATTGCATCAACATGACTAATGTATCAACCAAAGAATGAATAGAGTGTGGGGAAAACATAGATGCCTCGTAACTAGAAGGGCCCTTAGGTAAGACCCATGCTTTTGGTAACCCAACAGTAGTAGGACACAAACAAGTAAGGTGGTTTCCTTCGCAAGTCCTGCAAAGGAAGTCAGGCTTACACCTGAGACGTCTAGGATTCTCAATCGTGTGAATTTCCCTAGCATCATTTACAATGGCTGGTGACATGATCTCAATGTGATTGGAAGAGGCTAGAGAGTCATCTCCCATGAGGTGTACAAAGTATGGAGATGTGACATCGATATGACACATGGTGAATGGAGTGATTCCCCCATCATGACTAGAAGCGGTTGGTTGTGGGTCTTCAACATGACTAGAAAAGGTCATCAACCAATCTCCAACATGACTAGTAGTGGTTGGCGATGGAGCTCCAGTATGATTGGCAGTGACTGGACTAACGATGGTTGTGAGTTGTGGAATTTGAGACCAAGGTCTAGGGAAAGATTGGTTTTGAGAAATTGTAGGCCGGTAAGTGTTCTGGTATACACCATGGCCCTATCCGGCAGGATATTATCCTCCTCCATAATGATTCATAAATGGGTGTAAGGGAATCGATACCGAGGAATCCCTTGTGAAGAGAAAGAAACAATACAAGGGTTACTCATGTGAGGATATATGTTTCCCCCCAACGAAGGAACTTCATGAAGGGGGTTGCCCATACTATAAGAGTGACTTCCTCCGAATGAAACACCAAAGGACAGAAGGAGTTCCACCATGGGAAGAGTGTTCATATGAACTAACATAGTGGAAGAAGGATAGGTGGGAGGAGTGTAATAAGTAGAATGGCCACCCATTTGAGCACTTTCTCCTAGAAAAGTGGAGTTGTAGGAAGGAAGATTCTAGCCTCATATTGTAAGAGTTGTTTCAGGGATATGACTCCCACCAAATAGAGAGGAAGAATAAGGAGGCCTCATGCCCCCAGACCCAAAACATGGATTCGCATAAGAAAGCGAGATAGAGGATCGCAAGTGCGAATACATGTCTAGCATACCATGAGGAAAATTATTAGAGACTGAGTACCATAATTTTGCATACCATTATGAAAAGCGAACGGATTCGTCCCCATGAAATGAGTGAATGTCATGGGGGAGGTAGCTGTAGATGAGGGATTCAAAGGAACTCCACTATCCATGATAATGAAAACTCAAGGCGCAATATAAGATCCCAAGGTCAACTAATAATCAAAGAGCACACCAAAAAAAACCCGGCCAATATGTACAAAAACAGGGTAAAGTGGATAAAAGTGACATCCTTCCCTTAATAAGGTATGTCTCACCCAATAGGGGCATGAGACTCCTTGCTAAAGATCGAAGGTAACATAATCAGTTATAAGGGCCACCGTGGGCTTAAAAACCAGTCGTTCAGATCCCCCTAGAGAGGTAATCCTCCATAAAGGTTGTGTCTTGTCTGAACCTTATCTAACCCAGGGTACCTACAGTATAACCCCTGCAAGTAACCTATGTGGCACCTAAGTCAAGAAACTAAGCAACCAATGTATAACCGATGCATAGGAAAGCAATCATAAGTCAGATCCACCATATGGGTAGGGTAGCAAATCTCAAAACCTTGAAAGTACCACCTCTCACAAAGGTAAAGGCACTAGAAAGATCCCTAGATACGAATAGATCCCCAGAAATATATCTAACGCTAAGAAGGTATCGAGGGGATATTCCTTCAACCAACCTCGCGTGACCTCGTGATTAACTCTGGTGTGAGCGGAGCCTCCTGATATTACCAATTATACAATGAATTTCTCCACTCCCTTTGTCAGACATATATGTTGATTTAATTGCCTTGGAGAAGTTTACTCACAAAAATCCTATTCCAAGGAACTAAATCCTAAGCTAGTTTGTGCACCCTAAAAAATAAAATCGTTACTAATAAATTTTAAATTATAGCGTTAATTTTAGTGGTCATTCTTACTCAAAAAGGTATGGTGATTCAACTCATGATGTTATGACTCAACAAGAAAAGTAAATATGAATATAATGCAAAGTCCTAACTTCAATTTTCAATGAATGATATGCTTCTTAAAACAAATGCAATTTTCAATTTCAAGACTGCAATTCTGAAGTAAAAATGCAATCTTTCTTTACATGCAATAAGCTAATGACAAAGACTCAAAAGATAAAAAAATGCCAACCAATGAAAAATGCCTAATATTTTTGTATTTTAAATATAAGAAAAATGAAAATGCATGGACTAAACAACAACTTGATATATAAAACTCTACTCTGTATAGAAAGAGATAAATCAAGCATAATACCAAGGAGAAAAAAACCCAGCCCAATGTACAAGGACAATCAAAATGAAAAGGTGATGAGAAAGACTCTACCCAAAAATTCAACCCCAGAGAGGTTTCCTATCATCCCACAGGCACTTAACAGTCGCTACAAAGACCCAAGAAGACTCAACCAAACTCAAATCCCACCCATCAACCACCAAACCCAGTAAACAAGAAAAGAAGGTTCATGTATGTGACTGTTTCGGAAAACAGAGTATATTTACGTAGCTTGCAGAGGGACAACCCGCGTATATATGCGAGTGCCAACCCAAAAACTGTGTATATGTTTCAAAAACAAGGATAAGCAAGGGAGAAGGATGAAAAACTTAGACCCAGAATGAACATATGTTGTCAAGTAATGATATGAAAAGAAACACAATAGGAATGAGAACAATCTAAGGAGAAAAGTAATCCAAACCCTAAGAAAGAATATTCAATCCCTAGTATGGTCACCAATTATGTTACGAGGAAAATCTCTCTATGGCTAGGGTAAACCACAACAGGAGGAAATGACTACAGAAATAAACTCTATTATCAAGTATTCTATGTAAACAAATATGCTGGCAAGACAAGATAGCAGGCCTACCTCATCCAAATGTTCGATGAAGCCCACCGTTGAGCACTTGACCTAAAGCAATATACCTTCTGCTAGTCGTCAACAACCAAACAAAGCAAGCATATGGTGATAATAAATGATGTTAGGACATTCAATAGCATAATCCATTAATAAACATGACAAATACGCCCATGGAATAATAATTCAAATATTTACAAGATATCAATTGGATGGGAAAAGAGTATTTCTATTAATATATGATCAACATAAGTGAAATTGTTACAGACTTTCGTGTTAGAACGGTTTGGAACATAGAAACTAAGTTCCTTCCAACTGGGCCTCCACCACTTCAATCCTCCACCAAAGGAAAGCTCATAAAAGAGAAACAATGAGGTTCTCAATCAATAAGGGAAGATCTTGGGGGATAAACATTGTGTTTAGACTTAAAGGATAAAGGGATGCAGACTCAATATGAAGTAAACAATTTCTCCAGAGTAACGTTTCTCTCAAAGTTGAATTCTTTCTCCTCTTTTCCATTGCTTGGAATTGGCCCATTTATAGCCTTCAAATCGAACTGAAGGGCCGAGTCAGAACGTTTCTAGTATATGGAAGATCAAGGATCATAGATCTCTTGTCGTGACATGGAAACTCAACACCAAATTTCAGTTTTGGGCATAAATCTTGATGTACACGGGCTGTAGTGGTGCAACCTACATATACACATGATGTATAGTAGCCAAGGTGCATACATGTAGAAAAATATGTATTTTAACCTCTGGGATTTTACAAACAAGGATGATAAGTCTGCATAGTGAAATGGAAAAAGGCCTTCTGTGTAAGATTGCATAGGCTGAGGCAAATATTGCTATAACAATGTTTGCACAACATCAGGAAGAAATTCTCTTATAATAATAAATGTTTGGACAACTTCAGGAAAACATTCTCTTAGAATAATAATTAATAATATAATTCTTGATTATTAAATATCATATATAATAAGTAAATGATAATAATAAATAGTTATTGATTATTCAAGAGACCCATCCTTTCATGGATGGTCACCATATGTTCCCTATATATGGAACACTCATCATTGTAATAATATATTGATCATATCTCATATGAAGAAAAACAACATGGTATCTAAGTTGGACTTGGCTTGAATCCTTCACATATTACCATATGTTCCCTATATATGGAACACTCATCATTGTAATAATATATCGATCATATCTCATATGAAGAAAAACAACATGGTATCTGAGCTGGACTTGACTTGAATCCTTCACAGATTACCATATGTTCCCTATATATGGAACACTCATCATTGTAATAATATATCGATCATATCTCATATGAAGAAAAAAAACATGGTATTTGAGATGGATTGGGCTTGACTCCTTCACATATTAGAGTAAAATGTTGGGAGTGTTAAATTTTTGGGGCTGTTACAATCTCTATGTACAACATATTTACTTTTTACTCCATCATAGAGTAACACAGTATTTGAGCTGGATTGGGCTTGACTCCTTCATAGATTAGAGTTAAATGTTGGGAGTATTAAATTTATGGGGTTGTTACAATCTCTATGTACAATATATTTACCTTTTACTCCAACCTAAATTATAGAAAAAATTCCATAAATTATGGTGGGTAGTAATTTCTAGTAAAAAATGTCTAATTACCTAAATATGATGAATGTATTGCATATTTATTTCTACCTATATTTATGAAAACAATCACATTAATTATTGAGGAATTATGGATGGATTATAACCAAATTAATCTTGGGGTAGTTACAAAGGTATTCTCCAACTATTTATAAGAAAGAAAAATTAATTTTCAAAGAGACGTGTCTTTTTGGATCAATATAATATTACTATAAAAAGACACTTTAAAGACACAACAATAGACACATATTTTTTCTCTCACACGTGGGAAGTGATCTAAAGAAGAGACTGAAGTTTCTAACTAGTTGGAATTTTTTGAGTTACTTAGTGATGTTCTAGAGTTTACTAAAGTAATATTGTATATCATTGGAAGTAATTACCACTTGCATAAAATTGTGTGTGTCTAATTTATCACTAGAAAATCAACATGGTTATTTGTATGACATCGAGTCTATGATGGATGTGTGTTGGTCATAGTAGAAGACACATCATTTGTAGGGTCATTGTATATAGTTGTGTAATGACATGTTTGTCATTGCATCAACATAATGTGAATTGTTTCCTTGGATTGCTCAGTGGATCTATTTGTTGTGTAAGGTTTTCATGGAAGTACCTATGTGGAAATGTTGATATAGAAAACATTGTGTGAAAGATCCTCTCTTATGAGGCCGAGAGATTCTAGATCTCACTGATATATTTTTGAGATTCATTTAAATTCTCATGGGTGATAAAGATTTCCATATGGAGACCAATCGAGGAAACTACTACACAACTATTTGAATTTAAGCGTAATTGCCAATCCATGGCATGGGTGTTCCTGGTGTTCTAGATCAAAATGAGTATTTGGTGAGGAGTGATTGAGATGGACACGGAAAGTAGTGAAAAACCCTCCTTAATTGAGATCACATGAATCTTGTGTCAATGTGTTGATGTTTGAGGCAACAATGTGAGACGTTCTCCCTGGAGGGTCCTGTGTTGACTAGTAGGGGGGAATGTAGACTTTATATTGATGTGCCTCATATAGTCAAATGAATGAACCAAGACATCGATTTCATAAAGAAACCTTGATATGTCTTAAAAGACATTGGTTACATGAGGGAACCTGGATATGTCTTAGACATGTGTTCCATGAGGGAACCACGAGATGTCTAGTATGGACACAGTTCATGAGTGAAGCCTGAGGTTGGACAATTCAGTATATTTGGGTGTCCAATATACATTCATGTACCCAAGGAGAAAAGGCCCAAGCTAGACCCTTCAGGCATAAAACATACATTTGTGGGGTACAATGAGTCTTTGAATGTATACCGGATCTACATCCCTGGCCAGAGAGAGATTGAGGTGAGCAGAGATGTTACCATTGAGGAGGAGGTATCCTTCATGAGATATATAGGATCTTACATGGATATTGATAGTGAGAGACAAGAAGAGATGGTACCTTCTCCCCCTCATGTTCCAATAGTTCATAGGGATACAATTGATCCTATTGATCAAATTGATCACATTGATCATGTAGCTCTAGTTGATGTTCCCAGAGATATTGTAGTAGGTGAGAAGAGACCTACATGGGATCGTCAGACTCTATAGGAGGTAGAAGTACATGCAACTCCTCGTGGTACCTTCCGAGAGAGAAAGATACCTCAGATATATTTTTCTATGCTACAGTTATGAGCCACATCATTGATTATGAGACTTCCTATTATGAGGAGGCAACTAGTAATCCAGTATGAAGAGATGCCACGATGGAGGAGTAAGTGAGGCTTCAAACACATATTGGATCTACATCCCTAGCCAGAGAGAGATTTAGGTGAGAAGAGATATTACCATTGAGGAGGAGGTATCCTTCATGAGATGTAGAGGATCTCACATGGATATTAATAGTGATAGATAGGAATAGATGGTACCTTCTCCCCCTCGTGCTCCAATAGTTCAGAGGGAGACAATTGAGCCTATTGATCAAATTGATCACATTGATCATGTAGCTCTAGTTGATGTTCCCAGAGATATAGCAGTAGGTGAGAGGAGACCTACATGGGATCGTCAGACTCCATAGTAGGTAGAAGGACTTGCAACTCCTCATGGTACCTTCTGAGAGAGAAAGATACCTCGGAGATGTTTGTTCTATGCTGCAGTTATGAGCCACATCATTTATTCTAATCCTTCCTATTATGAGGAGGCAACTAGTAATCCATTATGGAGAGATGTCATGATCAAGGAGTATTAATTCATCATGAAGAATAGTGTGTGGGAGATGTTTCTGGGACCTGAGGGGAAGTCTGTAGTGACTTCCAAATAGATATATAAGATCAAACACACAGTTGATGAGAGCATTAAGAGGCACAAAATGAGATTTTTTGCTAAAGGATTCTCTCAGGTGGAGGGGATAGATTTTGGGAGAAATTTTCTCTTGTTGCTCGATACACTTCTATATAGATGATTATTTCCCCTGCAACATCCATGGGTTGGAGAGTACATCAAATGGATGTCAAGATAACCTTTCTCAATGGAGAGATTGAGTAAGAAGTATACATCGAGTAGCCAGATGGTTTCATGATACATGAGAAGGAGTCTGTTAAGCCCTAATATTGGCTCATTACCCCTTAATTGGGGCATATTACATTAGTAATTTTATTTTATTTATGTCGGCTTTATTCCATTAGTTGTAATTATACCTCCTAGTCTCCTATATATACCAAGGAGACATTTTAATTTGGAATCATCTTGTACTTGAACATTTAAGTGGGGTAAAAGTAGGTTGCCCCCTCAAAGAGGATTATTATCTGGAATTATCTCTTTTTTAAGGCGTTGAGTACTTTTTCTGAGGTTTTTCTATGCTATATTGATATTTGGTTCTTAACAGAGTCTCATTTGTGTAGTTTGAAGAAGGTCTTATATGGACTCAAGAAAGCACCTCAAGCTTGGTATGCGAGGATTTATGGACACCTAATGATTTTGGGCTTCAACAAAAGTGTTGTCGATCCCAACCTATACTACACGACTGTTAATGGTGATTCCTTAATTTTGGTCCTCTACATTGATGATTTTTTCCTCATCAGTACAGAGAGCCTTATTGTTGAATGCAATTATGCATTGGTATCTTATTTTGAGATGAAGGACCTTGGTATGATGCACTACTTCTTAGGACTAGAGGCATTGGAGAGAACTGATGAGATCTTCTTGAGTCAGGGGAAGTACACAGTTGAGATATTGAAGAAGTTTGGGAGGTTTAATTGTAATCTCATGACTACATCAATGGTGATGAATTTGAAGAAACTAAGTGTGTCTTCTTTTGATTCTAACGATATTGATCCAACCCTCTACAGATACCTAATTAGATCATTGATGTATCTGGTTAACACTAGACCAAATATTTGTTATGCAATGAGTGCACTTAGCCATTTTATGAGTCAGCCGAGATAGACACACTAGATTGTTTCGAAGCATGTGTTGAGATACCTACAAGGCATAGTTGGACATGGTCTAAGATATAATTCCAGTATTGATATGATATGGCAGGAATATATTGACTCTGATTGGGTAGGCAGTGTAGTGGACAAAAAGAGAACCTTCGGGTGTTGCTTCACTTTGGGATATTCCATGGTTTCCTGGTGTAGCAAGAAACAAACTTATGTGACTTTGAGCACAATAGAAGAAGAGTACATTTCATTAAGTATGTCAGTCTATGATGCAGTGTGGCTTTTCAAGATCTTTGTCGGATTATCCGAACATGTGATAGATTCGACCATTATTCATTATGGTAACCAAAGTTGTGTGAAGATATCAGAGAATCCAATGTTTCATGACAAATTGAACCACAATTTTATCAAGTACCATTACATTTGAGACATGGTGCAGAGGAAGGAAGTACTGGTGCAATACCTTCCCACAGATGAGAAGGTTGTTGATGTTCTTACCAAACCAAGACAAAGTTCAAGTACTTCCGTGACAGACTTGGCATGGTAGTGAATGCCTCCCTTGTTGAGAGGGAGTGTTGATGTTTGCATATTCTTGAGACATTCTCCAGATTGTACACCTCTTTGAATGAGTTGAGTTGATCTATAATGACACTTATCTGAGAAGGGATAAGTGTGTTTGGGATTATAGCCTAACGTCCCTTGTGGAGAGCACACGAGGACATGTCTCATGTGGAGAGAACATGAGGAAATGTCATGGGAGTTGACCTTGACATCACACACTATGGGGATTTGACCCTAGTGTTTCTAAAGGGAGTAGCCTTTAGAAGTCCACATGGGAGTGCCATGTGTGACAGACATTCTCCAGATCACACTCCTCTGTGAATTAAGTTTAGTTGATCTGTGAGGACACTTATCTGAGAAGGGATAAGTGGGACACTTATCCAACAAGGGATAAGTGTGTTTGGGATTATAGCCCAAAGTCCCTTGTGGAGAGAACCTGAGGACATGTCCCTTGTGGAGATCACATGAGGACATGTCAAAGGAGTTGACCTTGACATCACACACTATGGGAAGTTGACCCTAAGATTTCCTAGAGGGAGTAGCCTCTAGAAGTCCACATAGGAGTGCCATGTGTGAAAAATCTTTTGCTACTATGGTGGTTTTGTACCATTGGCAAAGACTGTGTGTCTCTGGATAGTAGTTGTGTACTACTATGGAAAGATACATCCCTAGATAAGAGGGAGTGTTGATGTTTCAACATCAGGCGAACCTTCTCCTATATTGGGTTGCAAACCAAGGGAGATAGGACACATTTATCATAAATGTGCACTTGTGGTAAATGAGCCCAGGCATAGTCCTTCCTTGTTTAT